>JAFNEN010000218.1:0-40000 GCA_019343175.1 Oedothorax gibbosus | reverse complement strand
CCATTAGTTAACATTTTTCTAAACAGCAGATTTAATCAACTAAAAAATTATCGTTAAAGGATGTTTTTTGCAGTTCTTTAAAAAAAAAAATTATAATTTTTGCTAAATATTTTTCAAACTTACTTCATTCTTTTTTAAAGATATATTTAATGAACTGTATGTAAGAAGCCTTTATTGAATCTTTTTAATAAGAAATAAAAGAGATTAAGATATATTTCATTTTAAGAAAAGTTTCTTCAACTAATGAAACATACAAACATCATTATTTTTATTTTTGCGAATAATCTTTTAAAAAAGAAAATCGATAAAAAAGCGGAAAAGCAAGTTCTTCACCATCATTATTAAAATAAATATTATTCAAATGTTTCAAAGTAGCTATTCGTGCTTTACTAACTGGATAAATTATAAGTTAATAGTTACTAATTAGCAAGTTACCACTTTGCTGGTTTCCAGTAACCAGTAAACAATTATCATTAACAATCATTTAAATAAAAATACACTGACTGTCCCGGTAATAGAAATGCATATTTTTCTATTGTTTCTAAATTTTTTCAAATATAAAATGTTTATTTTTAAATGAAATATAAACTGTTTGTTGGGGTAGGGGTAGGTACATATATATTCCGGCTTGTGTGCTTGATCAGAGACCCGCTTATGAAGCCTAGTCAAGTAAGGCAGACACATAAAGAATTTTTTACTGTCACGGAGAAAGGAATATACACCCAGAGCGAAGGCGGGAATCGAACCCGCACCTGTTACAGCGCGCAGACTGCTAGCGTAATGGTCCAAAGCACTCGGCCATCCGGGCCCCAAACTGTTTGTTGTTAATAATTATTGTGTACTATTAAATATTTGAACTCCGTTCGAAAAACACCATTAACTTACTATATTAAATTTTATTAAAAAAAATATGTCCGTCGGGACCAGGCTGCATAATAAATTATTCCTAATTATAAAAAAAGTCACTAAAAAATTAAACCTGACCAATGGATTATTAAAAGTATTCTGATTAATTATATATGTGATTTCGGTATAAAAATGCATTTCGAATATAACACACCATTTCGAACCAAAATCATTTATGTTTACATAGCAGAATAAAAGTCCTTTTCCCAAATGCAAAATTATTAATGCAAAAATTAGTAATTAAGTATTCTGATTAATTATATATGTGACTGCGGTATAAAAATACATTTCGAATATAACACACCATTTCGAACCAAAATCATTTTATGTTAACATAGCAGAATAAAAGTCCTTTTCCCAAATGCAAAAATATTAATGCAATAATTAGTAATTAATTGCTTTTAATTAAACATAACGGCATTAATTTATTGATTTGTCAGGTTTTGGATTCTTTGTATTTATTATCATTAACAATTCAAATACTATAAATAAAATAGTAAGAACTATACAACTACTAAACTAGCTACTAAACACGAATTACTATTTCATACAGGAATATAATTCTAAGGTATGGACAAAAATAACTATTACTTAGACATTTTAAATATAGTGCAAAGAAAAAACAGTTGACTTCTAAGCCAATTTTCGCTCATTCCCCAAAGAAGTAAACCATTTGTAAGATTTTAAAAATTTAATTTATTAACGACTATTGGTGAGAAAAATTGTCAAACAAAAATCAGCTTTCTGCTTATCAGTTTTTCTAAATAAACAAAGTATAAACCAAATGAAGACTATACTAAACTAAACTCCTCGGCGCAACAGCCCATTACTGGGCCAAGGCCTGCCGTGCCCATTTCAGCTTTCGTGACCTACACTCTTAAAACAAACGAGCGGTTTTAACTCAGTCTGAGTTAATTTCCACTCCTTTCCATGCCGAAAATGCACTTCTCCTATACGAGTGAATTTCACTCTTTTTCGGAGTGGGTAAAAGAAATAAAAGAAAACAATCTGCGTCCTACACTCTTAAAACGAGCGGTTTTAACTCAGTCTGAGTTAATTTCCACTCCTTTCCGGTGCCGAAAATGCACTTCTCCTATAGGAGTGAATTTCACTCTTTTGTTTTTAGAGTGTAGGGTTCTGGGGTGCTAGGCATATGTCAGCCTCACGCGTAACCCCCAGTGTTTAGTTCCCAAGCATGCTTGGTACCCATTTTATCGACCCACTCAAGGGATGAAAGGACGGGTCAACCTCGCCCAATCCGGAATACGATCCCCGGACCTGTGCCTTGGCAATGCGAAGCACTACCACTAAGCCACTGGGCCTCGATGAAGACTATACAACTGTATAATTAATATAGAACAAAATAAGAATGTTCAAATTCTATAAACCTTAAGTACTGTCTTCACATTCGGATACGAAAGTGAAAATGATATGCCTTCATTAAGCCAAAAAAAAAAAAACAATTCTGACGATGATTAACGACGTACTTCGTTAATCATTGTCAGAATTGGATTTTTGGCTTAATGAAATGTATAATAATTTTGCCTTTAACTTACTTTGTTAGTAAAAAATTCATAAAGCTAAAATTTAGAAATCTGAAACGTTATTTTAGACATAGAATAAGTTTCCAAGTGAAAAAAATCATAGGAGAATCAATTTTTCTTTAGTTTTCGGTGCTCTCAAAATCGTCATAATTACCTGAAACAAACACAAGCTGATTTTATTACAGAAATTCCTTAAACTTATTTGACAAGCTGTATCCAAAGCTGCCACTGTTTCAAACCATGGAAATGGTAAAAAGCAATAGATAAAAAATTTTATAATCGATAAAACTAGCAGTTGGTGTAGAAAAATGGAAGAAAAAGTACTAAAAACCAATAGCCTCATGGAAGTACACATTTTAATATAAAATATTATTTTTTAATTAAACTATTAAAAAAATATTGTGTGACACACTTGACACCAAGTTTCAATAAAAAAAACCAGGTACAACTTAATTTCATTATGATCATTTGATTAAAATAGTATCAAAAATATTGATTAATTATTATCAATCCGCCATCCAAAATACACTTGAGGCTAATTCCATGTAACTGTAGTGTGTCACAATTTAAAAAAGCCTTTTAAATTGCCTTAAGTCTAGATCAGCTATTCTGTTATTTTTTTTCCATTTTATGTTAAAAGTCGTAGTGATAATCAATTTTAGCTTCCACACTACGTTTATAACGTTAAAAGTGGAAGGTATTATAATTGTTCTGTCCGTCTGTCTGTCACCCACTTTCATAGCCCAAACTACAAATGCTACAGATAAGTGTGATACGTCAAAAATTCAGCGCATGGTTTATTTGAATACTTTGAAAATTTCAGAAAAGAATTCGAATTCGAAGTACTTCAATTATTTAAAAAAAAACTGCAAAATTCAATGCTCATTTAAAAAGCATAGGCAGCCATTTTTATTAGAATTAAATTACCATTGCCATTAGCAACAATCGCTCAAGAAACTTTAATTCTTTTAGACAATAAATTTTTAAAAAATTATTTCTGCGACATCGATCAGTTTGAAATTACGTCATATATATTTCCCTACGAGATTCTTTGTACGTTTATATGAAACTAGGGGGCACGCCTCCTTCTCGCTATCGCTCGCCAATTGGATCGCTTTGCGATCCAGGCTCGCTTCGCTCGCTCACCGTTCATTGAAATATTTTAGTCTAGCCATAAGGGTTAACCAAAAGGAGCATGTCCGGCAATTTTTTCGTCAAATAAGGTAACCCTGTCAAATTGGTATTATGGCAGCCATTGGCTACTAAAACCGCCACAGATCGTATTTTAAGAGAATAATTATCAAATAGTTAGTTTTTTCTATGTATTTCGCTTACATTAGAGAATTTATTTTGCTACTTTCTTTATAACTTGATCCTGTCCATTTCTTTCATAGTTAAATATTCTTAATTCGTATTAATATATTTAAAATATTATTAATCATAATTATTTAAAGAACTCATTTCTTAAATATTATTTTTGTACATTGCAGCATACACTTGCAGCAAACTGTCGAGTTCTGATTTTCTTACATTAAAATATCGTTACGATCTACGATCGCAAATGCCACGATATTTTTAATAAGGAAATCTTTCATCTTCTCTCAGCAGACATTTTTAGTTTTTAGCAGCATTTTAAAGTAATTATTTGTTGCCATTTCACAGACTTTGTAAACGCTCGGTTTGTTGTCATTTTGACGTGGCGACATTTTTCAACTGGCGCCAATCCGGACATGGTCCTTTAAGCTAACCGCCTTTAGTATCCTTTTAACATAAAATAATTATAAATTAATCCTTTTAAATTACTGGTTTTATTGCGAAAATATTTCGCCGCTTGAGTGCTTGACTAAGATCTATTTGTAAATAAATTGGAAACTGCTGTAGCCGTCAACGCTTAGAAAATATGTTTCAAAACTATTTGAATTTTTCCTTTTTTTTATTAACAACAGTGTTTGGTAGTTCAGTCGATCGAAATTATAATTCAAATTTTCAAACATTAAACGTCCCTAATATTATGCATGTTTTAAATTTAAACTTACCGAATCTATCTATATTTTGTACATAATATTTATAGTTTTTTTTCTCTTTTTCAAGCCATTCCTGAAGAAACACTTTTTTTTTGTTTTCAGTCGGTCATTTTGAAATTAGTAGTATTTTTGTTCATTTCGATTGTTGCCATTCCAGAGATAGAAATATAATGAAATTTGGGTGCCGTATAAGAGTATTATATATATAGATATTTTCATTCTATTTAAAAGCGAGGAATATTACATATTTTATTCTTTGAAATATAAATTAATTTTTGCAAACGATAAGTAATAATTATTGAATTTTCAAAATAAAATAAAAGAAACCAGCCAAATTTAGCATCTAAATGTATAATATAGAATTAATGCTGTGTTTGGTGCCTTTTTACCTGTTAAATACAACTGTTGTGTGAAAGCGGGTTAAGTGACAGATTCTGTTACAAACCTACTTGTTTACATTCGGGAATTGCTTGGCAAAAATGGCAATTTTGCAAGGAATTAGCCTTAATAGTTACAAAACAGCACTCGGCGTGCCTTAGCACGATTTTGAATAAATTATAGATTACTCTCACCTTTATAAGTGAGAGCCGGTAAAAACACTGCGTTATGAATAAAGCGTTTAAGAGTTTCAAGATGTTTATACAGGGTAGCGCAAATAAAAGTGGCCCCGTCATGGAGATAGAAACTATATAGAATTGTTGCCAAGTCAAAAAGCAATGCAAAAACAGGTTTGCTAAGTGAAGCTATCGATCGCTCCAATATTAAGCCCAAACAAACTCTTGGCGAATTATTTTCCATCAACTATGCTGTAGTTTGACAATCTATTTAGAATGCAATATAAACGAATGGTTTGTTAGGTTAGGTTTGAATTATCGTCGCACTAGAGCTACACGAGGGCTATTGGCGATGGGCGTCGTATTTTAGAACCACAGTCAAGTGACGAGCCGACACCTGAATAGGCACCCAACGCAACCGTTAAGGGCGACATCTTACGCAGCGTACGAATGGTTTGTACACAGCTGTGCAAAAAAAGTTTCCAATAGAGATTATTTCAGCCATTATTAATTCTAGAGAATCGGACCTTTTTGTTTATGTCAATACAAAACATTATAAATTGTATGCAAGACACAACATTTGATGTTCGTAATGTTTTGGGTTTAAAACAGATCTTGTCAAACTGATCCTGCCATTTCGCAACTAATCGTTGCATAGCACTCTTTTTTGTCTCTTTTACACCTTTAAATTCTTTAACAAACAACTGGACACATTTTTTTCACGAATTTGTTTTAATAAAACTTTCTACAATGAACACCCTCTGTTGTACTGGAAGCATTACCTTCACCTGTGTATTGACCAACCCTGTGTTTGATTCTCTTTAAAACCAACTTTTTTCGACTGAAAAACTATTTTTCTACCTGTTCTACGTGCAGAGGTAATCTTAAATCAACTTTTCTGGACCTCATCTTGAATAGCTAAAAATTATCTAAGTTGACAAGTAACAACAAAAGGATTTCTAATTAGCATACTTCAAAGCCAGACACAC
Source organism: Oedothorax gibbosus (assembly GCA_019343175.1). Classification (NCBI taxonomy): domain Eukaryota; kingdom Metazoa; phylum Arthropoda; class Arachnida; order Araneae; family Linyphiidae; genus Oedothorax; species Oedothorax gibbosus. The sequence goes on along the minus strand of JAFNEN010000218.1, from coordinate 33,983 downwards.
ACACGTGGAAAAAAAACATCATAATACAGAATACACTGTTAAAAATTATGCACTTTGTTTCACCAAAAATATGGTTCCTAGTAGCTGCAACGGCTGTGTGGTGAAACGTTAATCCATATTTTTGGTATTCTGTTGAACCATTTCTCAGGTTTTTGTTTCCAAATCCATAAAAATGGTTCAACCAAACACCGAAAAAAAGGTGAATCATTTCACCACACAGCCGTTGCAGCTACTAGAAACCAATATCATGGTGAAACCAAGCACACATTTTTAACAGTGTACTAGACATAAAGGTTGTTTTCTCATCTAATTTAATTTTTACGTGACATCTCAGAAATAATTTATAGCTATTACCTTTTTAACGTACAAGACTTTTATTATAAATTAATTCTGCTAATTAGTTTTATAAGAACGATTTATTTAAATAAAACCCCATAATTTGATTGTAAAACTTGTTAAAACCAATTTCATGAATAACTTATTTTGGCAGCTTCATTAAAATACCTAAGAATTCAAAAGGAGACAATTCCAATGCTAATTAGTTTTTAGGTTGAAAAAAAAATTTCAACCAGACGTCAGAGAAAAAATCCGGAATTTCACAATAATATAATAAGTTCGTATCATTTTTGCCTCCACACAATTATCTGTAATGCCGTTAATCTTATTTCTGTTAATGTAATTCCCTAGTCATATTAAATCAGCGAATACAAATGTCAAACAATAATAACTCAATTATAAATTTCGTTACTCAAATATGAACTAATTAGACTTTTGTTGGCGATTTTACGCTTTCAAATCATGACGTTTTCTTCGTTTCCTTCATTTAAAACAATAAGAGTTTTTACAATGATAAATTGAGTCCACTTAAATGTATTTGTCCGCTAATGAGTTCATTATGAAACTGACGATTGTATTAGAAGCAATTTCATTGTACTTGCTCTAACTTATTAAAATTTTGATAGCTACATTTGTTTCATTGTGACAATGATTCATTATGAAGTCATATTTTTTTTCTTAATTTAATGCCATTTTAATTATACTAATTTATATACTTAAGTTTTAACACTACAATAAACAAAATGGACAGACTATCCAATAGTGAAAAATACAGGTTACGAAGACAATCTCTCAATTAGAGAGAAAGTTTGCTACTTTTGGCGAGTTATCTACATTTTTAGACCTAATTTTATTTTATTAAAGAAGAATTAAGCAAATAGGTTTGTAATTATTCTTGTCACTTACCTATATTTTATATCTGAACTCCATTATTTTAGATTGGCTATTGATAAGTTAGTCACTGAATATGGTGAAAATACTTCTTCCTTTATGTATTTATAAACATATTAAACTTAACAAACAATTTACTTAATCTAAAAAGAAAACTTCAGATAATTTCTAGTGATTATTTCGCTCGAAAAGTGCAATGAATTCCAGCTCAGGTGTTATTTGTCATCATTGTAAAAATCGTAATGTATTTAAAATTAAAATATTTCATGTACTTTGGGTCAAATTTAATTTCAGAACAGAAATTTATATTCAAAGCGATAAAATAACTTGCCAATTTAATAACTATTTCGATACTTTAAATTTCATTATAAAAATTTAATTTTATAGTTTATGCGGAGTTTGAGGTCAAATATTTTAAGACCAGACTGAAAATAATTGGATAATTTTGTGGTATTTGTGTTAGCATTATCTTAATGAAACTACACTGCTCAAAACAATTAGGGGGGAACTTTGCGTACTTTTTTTAACACTTTCAGTTCCAACTTCTTATTTTTTTTATTTTAAAAATCTAAAATTTGTGCAATAGATTCATTATGCATCCAGAATGAAATAGTAAAAAACAGAGAAAAAAATCTTAATTTTTTAACTAAAATGTAAGGGGAAAAAATTGGAATCATAACTTTTGAATAAATTATAACAATAATTTTTTTCAAAAGTTTTTTTGTTAAAAAAATTTAAATCAATTTTTAAACATCTAAGAATGCAAGCGTGAAGAATTTAGGGTCAATTTACTTCGTAAAATTTTTTGGGAGTAAATTTTATGTTACCATGTTTTTCATACTTTCATTTAATTAAAACAAGCATTATTTAATCCTTCAAAACACGTGATTCTTCCATCTAACAATAAATAAGTGCGATATCAACTTAGTCAGAAAAAAAATCGCAAGCTGATGATTCCAAATGGAATCATTGGGGTGAAAAGGTTTAAACCATGCGTTCCCCTAATTGTTTTGAGCAGTGTATATGTTGACAAAAATGAAGTAGGGTAGGGTTGATACATATATATTCCGGCTTGTGTGCTTGATCAGAGACCCGCTTATAAACCTTCGTCAAGTAAGACAGACACAGAAAGAATTTTTACTGTCACAGAGAGAGAAATTACACCCAGGGCAAAGGCGGGAATCGAACCCGCACCCGGTACAGTGCGCAGACTGTTAGCGGAGGCAGCTATCTTAACCACTCGGCCACCCGGGCCCCAAAAATGAAGTGCAATACCGCATAAAATTTATGATCTTTTACAACAAAAAGTCTCATAGCTGCTTAATATAATAATTTATAGTCCGAAGAAAATCATTGGTTAGAAAAAATAGAATCACATCTCACCAAATCTCCTTTTCATGGTTGGTTGGTTGGTAGACATGTATATTCAGGTTTGTGTGCTTGGTCAGCGACCCGCTTATAAACCTTCGTCAAGTAAGACAGACACAACACACACACATAAGTGGATCCATCTAATTTTTAGAGACAGAGGCCAACTAGAGGATCCCCAGAATTGGCTTGTCACCCCCAGAGGTATTGATTTGGTATGGGAACTTAGAGGACTTTCGGACCCAACAGATTTAACGAGCACGTACTCCGCATATATTCGGTAGGTCTTCAGTGGTACCGGGACTCGATCGCAGGACCTTCCGATCCCGAGACCGAGACGCTGACCACTAGGCTCACTACGGCCCCCTCCGTTTCATTTTTCCCATTATATTCTTAGACTTTTCCATGTGTGGGTCACAAAATTTACCACTGAAAACATCAATTCAGTAACCTAACCTTACCAATGCAGTTGAAACAAAATACCTCAAACAAAACAACCAAAAATACTGAATTTCTTCCTTAGCAAAGTATTACGTAACATCTGATTCGTTTCTGTAACTTGAAACTTGAGGGTATACTCGTATATATAGCCCAACTGTGAAGATTATTGTTGACAGTTGGGCAAGTTTGCTGATGAACAAGACAACTGCAATTTTCCCCTTTTGAGATGAATTTTCGTTGATTCCGATTTAGTGTTCGATTTCATATGACAGGATAGATAGTTCGAAAGTATTTCTAGAAGTTTTTCGGGTGCTGGGGAGCCCAGTCGGTTAGGCACTCGCCTAGCATGCGAAAGGTCCCAGGTTCGGGTCCAGGCATCGCCAAAATAACTGCCGACCTATAAACGGCCCGTGCAGCCAAAAATGTCCGACGAATAATACTCCATGTAGAGGGAGTGCACGTTAAATATGATCCAAAGTCCCAACGCTGCGTACGATGTCGCCCTTAACGGTTGCGTTGGGTGCCTATTCAGGTGTCGGCTCGTCACTTGACTGTGGTTCTAACATACGACGCCCGTCGCCAATAGCCCTCGTGTAGCTCTAATGCGACGATAATTCTTCAAACAACTACTGCGATTGGAGACTAAATGCATCTGCGCTTTGGCAACCTGGTTTAGCTCATTTAGGGCGCCGTAGTGAGCCTAGTGGTCAGCGTCTCGGTCTCGGGATCGAAAGGTCCTGCGATCGAGTCCGTACCACTGAAGACCTACGAACCTCGTTAAATCTGTTGGGTCCGAAAGTCCTCTAAGTTCCCATACCAAATCATACCTCTGGGGGTGACAAGCCAATTCTGGGGATCCTCTAGTTGGCCTCTGTCTCTAAAAATTAGATGGATCCACTTATGTGTGTGTGTTGTGTCTGTCTTACTTGACGAAGGTTTATAAGCGGGTCGCTGACCAAGCACACAAACCTGAATGTATATGTCTACCAACCAACCAATCGTATATAAAACCGCACCAAAATTAGGCATCTTGTAGAGATCAAACTAATGGGGGAAATATTTGAAGATTACAGGGGAAAATCCCTTCATCAACAGGATGTCTGTAAGTATCAGGCCTCTTTGGTGACGATAGCGGGTCATATAGCCTAAATTGGTGTACAGAAACTGTTTTTTTACTTGGTTTTTCTCTTGCAGCAATCCTGATTCACGCAGGATTTCAATCCCATGTTTATACCGCGAGAGAAGAACCAAGGGGAAACCGGTTTCCCGCAAGCAGACCTGACCTCAAGCAGACATGAATACGGGAAAGATTTCAGTAAATGTCCAGAAAGATATTGTGAATAATAAAGAGTAAAAACTGAAAAATCGATATTTTGACCAATTTTTGGGTACCGTATTCCCTTAACTACACATAAGAGATACGGTTTTTTGGCATTTATAGCCCAGAAAATGTGTATTTTTGAGCTCTCAGTTACTATATTAAAAAAAAAAAAATTAAAAATTTCTTTGCGAAACATACTCTTTGGTATACAGGGTGGCCCAGCGGGTAGTGTTTGAAACAAATGAAAAAATAAAAACAAATAAGAGACATGAGAAGAATTTAAGGACGTTTATTGAATGGACATATTGGGCAATTTATGATAAAGAGGTTCGAAGTGCCCGCCATCTTTAACAAGGACAGCAGTTAGGCAGTTCTCGAATCCAACCATACTCCATACTCCTTACCCCTACCTTCCTCCTTCCTCCATACTCCTGCCACACTCCTTTTGTTTGGCCAATTCTTTTTGTGGGACTTCTCACAAAAGCTAAAAAAAGCTTCCCTCAAAAAGAATTGGTCAAACAAAAGGAGTATGGAGGAAGGAGGAAGGTATTAGTAAGGAGTATGGAGTATTTTTGTATTCGAGAACCGCCTAACTGCTGTCCTTGTTAAAGATGGCGGGCACTTCGAACCTCTTTATCATAAATTGCCCAATATGTCCATTCAATAAACGTCCTTAAATTATCCTCATGTCTCTTATTTGTTTTTATTTTTTCATTTGTTTCAAACACTACCCGCTGAGCCACCCTGTATATTTGTATGAAAAGTATGCTAGATGAAGAATATACGTGTAGGATTTTGCTGAGGTCTTAAGAGGATAAAGTATTAAAGAACTGGTTATTTGATGTTACGTAGTACTCGTGCGTCTGATGAAATTAATAAAATTCTGTAACAAAATGAGAGTAAGCAGTCAGAACAAATTAAATGTGAACCAAAAAGGACATATGGAACATAAAATACACGTTTTATTGCATTTTCTCATAAAACATTATGGGGAAAATACATTTAAAATCACATAAAACAATAAATGATTTTTATATATTTATTTTTTCGAGTATATAAGTATAAGTAGCGTAAGAGATAAAAAGAAACTACATTGCTGCTACGTTTTTGATTGTAATACCTACTTCAGCAGTATTGTTTGTTCTCTTAACCTATTTGCAATGAAGAAATCTTTGATTTTAGTTAGTTTGGTTGCATTTTGTTTGGTTAAAAACGTAAGTAGTCCATATTTACAAAAATGTATTATGTAAATAATATTCATATTCATAAAAAAATACAAATATATTTTATACAAAAAAAAAATCTTAAGAACTATGGCTTAACTAGCTGTAAATACCCGGCGTTGCCTGGGTGCTTCCTTAACAACTGATTTGTAGATTTGTATTGACTTATTATTTTGTTGTGACTTATTTTTAAGAAATGCTCAATTTTACTTGGTTTGGTGAAATTTAGTTTGGTTAAAAACTTAAGGAGTCAATACTTACAAAACTATATCGTCGGTAAAATGACAAAACCACGAATGTGCAAAAACACGAATATGCAAAGGGTGGAAAACCGAAAACAGTTAAACCGTTTTTTGGCCATTTTTTTAGCTGAACCGGTTAAACTTGAAGAACCGGTTGGAATAAACAATTTAACCGTCTAAACTAAAGTTTATTCTTGGTTTGCACTATCGGCGCACCATAGCTACATGACGGTAGAACCACAGTCAAGTGACGAGCCGACACGCGTCATAAAATGTATCATAATGGATTTTTATGATATGGGTCATTATTTAGTAACACTCTCGCTGCCATAAGGCATCAAGAACTGTACTACCGGTAATGCTCTTTCTATGACACATTACGCGGCAACAAAAATCTTCAGAAAGAGGCACAGGAAGTGCTATATTTCAATGGGATTATGGGAATATTTATTTTGATGTCACGCTCTCCATACTGCGGTTTCATTGGTTGTTTTCTTTTCTTTCGGTACTACGTGAACAGAGGCCCGGGTGGCCGAGTGGTTAAGATAGCTGCCTCCGCTAACAGTCTGCGCACTGTACCGGGTGCGGGTTCGATTCCCGCCTTTGCCCTGGGTGTAATTTCTCTCTCTGTGACAGTAAGAATTCTTTCTGTGTCTGTCTTACTTGACGAAGGTTTATAAGCGGGTCTCTGATCAAGCACACAAGCCGGAATATATATGTATCAACCCTACCCTACCCTACTACGTGAAACACGCCCATTAAAAATCCGGCGTAACTTTTAACATAAATGTTATTGTTTATAAATGTAAAATGGCGTCTTAATATAAATTATTCCTGCTGATAAAGTATTTTTGCTATTTTTGTATTTTTCAGGAAGAATTCGTAAATCCTACCTTCAAGTATTCTTAAGTATCGTTTCGGCTTAGATATTCTTAAGTAGAGAAATCGGTATCGGTTCGTTACATGAATAGCTCTCGAAATGACGACTCCCGTCGCCAAACCCTAGTGTAGTACAAGTTAGTACACGTTACAGTACAGCTAGTTCACTTAACAAATATGCTTCAAAGCCCCGACGCTGTGTAGAAGTCGCCATTAAAAGCTGCGTTAGGTGACACCTGTACTCAGGCTCGTCACTTGACCAGGGTTCTAAATTACGAGGCGTTATTGGCTGTGTTAAAGCTCCTGAAGGAGGCTAGAAATAGACAGCCGGAAACGATTACCTCACCTCACATGTACTCAGGTGTTGTCTCTTCACATGATTGTGGTTCTAAATTACGACTCTCTTGTAATAGTTCTCTTGTAGCCCTAGTGCGACGATACTCAAACCTAACCTAAATAGACAGCCGGGATCGTTCAATCAACTAGAACCGGTTTTTCAAAGGACAGTTTTTTTAGTTACTTTTAACTGGTCCCGGTTAAAACCGGAGGGGGAAAAAAAGAACCGATTGAACCGAGAAGCGGTTTTTGTTTTCAAAAACCGCAAATCCCTAGAATCTGCATATTCGTGGTTTTGTCTTTTGTCCTACGATATCATATAAACAATGTTCATTATTATGATAAAAATCAAATCCTAAGAATTATAACTTATAGCTTAATATACCCGGCGTTGCACGGGTATTTTATTAAAAACTTATTTGTTATTTTTTTATCCCATGTAAACCTTTCTTTTTTGCCAACTAATCATCCTCTACACTGGTCAGCACCCCTTCAGGATTTTGTAATCTCCCTCCTTCGTACCTTATGTCAGCATTGGTTTAAAATAAAATTGAAATTATTCAGTCAATATTTGTTTCTTCAAATTCATAATAAAATTTTAACCTAATGAGATAAAAGGTCATTTTAAATAAAATAATTTTCATAAACATTTTGTCAGTTTCATTTTTGTATGAAAGCGGTACGCGCTATAAGCGTAAGTTTTAAAGCCCTACTTTTTTCCAGGTCAAATCAAAAATAATCGGTATGTGTCCGATAGAATCGTGTCCACAGGGATATGATTGTGTACGTATGGGTTTTAGAAGTATATGCACAGATCTTGCATCTAAAACAGGAACTATGAGGGCACACCTAGAATTTTGTAAAGTATGATGTCTAGAGGATTGATTGGAGTCTTCCCGTATTCTGATCTGCTTGTGGACATTGGCCTACAGGTAACTGGTTTCCCCTTCGTTCTTCTCTCGCGTTGGTTGGTTGACATATATTTTCAGGCTTGTGTGCTTGGTCACAAAGACCCGCTTATAAACCTTTGTCAAGAAGGACGGACACGACATACACACACATACAAGACAGATGCTGCCATCTATCGCCACCTCCGCAATTTAGACATGTCCCTGAAGGGGAGGGAAATAGTCTCCAGGGACCTGTACCCGTGGTAACCTGCGCAATGACCGACCACAGGAATTTTGGACCCAACAGGTTTAACGAGCACGTACTCCGCATATACTCGGTGGGTCTTCAGAGGTGTCGAGACTCGATCGCGGGACCTTCCGTTCCCGAGATCTTAACCACTAGGCTGCCCACGGCCCCCTCTCGCGTTACAAAAGTGTTTTTGTTTAGTTTTAGTTTGATATTATCGTCGCACTACAGCTACACGAGAGCTATTAGCGACGGGCGTCGTAATTTAGAACCACACAAACGTGGGACTTGCGTGAATCGGGTTTACCGCGAGAGAAAAACCAAGTAAGACATCAGTTTTCTTACACCTGTTTAGTCGGTTGGTTGGTTGGTAGACATATATATTCAGGTTTGTGTGCTTGGTCAGCGACCCGCTTATAAACCTTCGTCAAGTAAGACAGACACAACACACACACATAAGTGGATCCATCTAATTTTTAGAGACAGAGGCCAACTAGAGGATCCCCAGAATTGGCTTGTCACCCCCAGAGGTATTGATTTGGTATGGGAACTTAGAGGACTTTCGGACCCAACAGATTTAACGAGCACGTACTCCGCATATACTCGGTAGGTCTTCAGTGGTACCGGGACTCGATCGCAGGACCTTCCGATCCCGAGACCGAGACGCTGACCACTAGGCTCACTACGGCCCACCTGTTTAGTCAATGACTCGCTATCGTATCCAATGTGGTATGATACCTGTCGATAGAGGGTTTTTTCCCCTGTACTTTTCATATGTCAGCTGGGGAGCCCAGTCGGTAAGGCGCTTGCCTTGCATGCGAAAGGGCCCAGGTTAGGGAAAAAATTCCCCTCAGGAAAAAAGGTTGCTACTTTTGGCAGCTTACTGCAGTATTTTTAATTAAAAAAACTAAACATTCTTTTTTCTTTAAAGGATCCTCTTTTATATAAAAAAACAGTGCATTATTTTACATACTTATTTTATAGTAGTTTTGCTCAATTTATGTGGCCCTCAGAGTTTTCACCTACTGTTTTTTTTATCTTAAAAATAATTCCTGAATTATCGAAGAGCTTATATAATTATTAACTTTATTATAAATAATTTACTAGTTATAAAGTGCATTTTACGTTCCACATAGTCTTTTACCGTATTATTTTATTATTAATTGCACAGATAGTTTTAAAATAGACAACGGCAAATAACTAAAATTAAATCTTAATTCAGTGCATATATGGTTACCCTACACTCTTAAAACAAACGAGCGGTTTTAACTCAGTCTGAGTTAATTTCCACTCCTTTCCGTGCCGAAAATGCACTTCTCCTATAGGAGTGAATTTCACTCTTTTTCGGAGTGGGTAAAAGAAATAAAAGAAAACAATCTGCGTCCTACACTCTTAAAACGAGCGGTTTTAACTCAGTCTGAGTTAATTTCCACTCCTTTCCGGTGCCGAAAATGCACTTCTCCTATAGGAGTGAATTTCACTCCTTTGTTTTAAGAGTGTACTGTTTTCAATCAAGTAGTTACAATGTTAAACTCTGCTTAAGTGGCCATGGAACCATATTTCCTCACTCCAAATTAAAAGAATGGACAAGTTTCATGAAACGCGAAATTCAGAATATATATATATATGTTTTTCTGGTAAATTAGAAGCTGCAGATTCCGATTATAAGCTTAAATATTCACAAATATGCTTAATTTCAGCAAAAAATGCAGTTGAAATTTTCCGAAAATGTACGTCACTGAAAACAGCACTGACGTGAAATGATATATTTGTTGGCGATGTTTCGACCATGTCCGTAGTGTTTTAATACACTTTGTAAAATAGTAAATATTCCATTTTTTGCGAAACCTTATTAAAAGAAGAACAAAATATTTTTTTCCAGTTCCAATCAAGGAAATTAAACAGCTTGTTCCAAGTTTGGTTGATAGTTAAAATACACACACTAGAGCGTAAGAGCTATTTCAGAACTATTGAATGTTGGATTCTATCGGACTAGTTGGGTGAAATAGTTGAATGTTTGAAGAAATTAACTGAAATTAGGGCAATTCCACCATAATTTTTACATTTATGTCCCTTGGGCATAACTTTTGAAAAATTAATATTCCTTTTCAATTTTTTCTTATTATACTAATAGACTGGCCCTTATATAATCGCAAAACGGAATTTTAAAGCAAAGAAACTCCAAAAAAATTTTAGGTCACAAAACAATGAAGAAAATTCCTTACCGTCCCATGTCCCGAATGTCAAATTTTTAGTTTAGTGCTCAAACCAACACCTTTTTTAGCTAAAAATTACATTCATTTATATTTTAAATTGAACTGATACTATATCTTAACAAATTACTTCCATAAAATTTTGGCTTTTATTATTTATAATGTGTATTTCTCTTCTCCTAAATTTGTCCCTGGGTTTTGATACATTCACTGACTTCATTGCTAAAGTGGTGAAGAAAGGCACTGGATGGAGCTACAGTGATTCTTCAACCATGAAAACTGTATTGCAAAAACCTCACATTTCAGTTAGTAGCCGCATTTTTTTTTGCTATACATTAACAATAAGCTCAAAAGTTTTAAAAAATCTCAGTAAAATTAGCTGCGTGGCTTTATTGCTTTCATTGCTTCCCCTAGGGTAAGGTTAATTTTTTCTCGATAATTGAATTGTCTTCTATAAATATGTTTGAGTGGAGTATAAGGAGTAAAAAATCCATTTTTATTAAACTGGAGTTAGTTTCAACACAAAAAAGACCGGAAAACATCGTGAATTTCCTTACCATCCTTTCCTTACCGTCGCAATGATCTAGCGATGGAAAACCGAAAACAGTTTTGGGACTAACCTGTTTTTTGTGACTTCGGTTTCATTGAAAAATAGTTATTTTCATAAGGCCGTTTGAGACCGGTTTCTTTAGCATCGTTTTTTTTTAAACTGCCATCCCTTATTATTATTTTTTATTATTAAAATGAGCTTTGCTGAACTTTTTTTCGTAATTCTAGAACCCTGATAAGCATTTTTACACACACTAAGAGTGACTTTGAAAAAATAAATTTCACAAGTTTTTTGTACCTGAAATTAAAAATTATGGTAGAACTGTCCATGAACATGACACGTTTCTGTAAAATAGCATAACTTTTTAAAGAGTTTGATAAGGATGAAAGCACGTTCCACAGTTTCAAAAGCGATACAGTGAAATGCAATATGAAATAACACGCCAAGAACAAAAAAGCCGAACATGACGTCATTTGTTGTGCCGAGGTGGTTTAACGTAAGTGACCTATCACTAATTTTAAAAATGAATTTAAAATAAATACACCTCAAAAACCAGAAATACTTGAGTTTCACAGGTTTCTTAATGTTCTGAGTCAAATAAAATGTTTGTGAAAAACGCTGTAATTGTCCATTAACCAAACGTTGCCACTGCAATCTTCCGAAGCCGTATGTACGGCAAACATTACCGGAATGTGTGAAACATGGAGTTTACAAGGAAATGGAGTTGCTTGGCGAGAAACAAAGTGAAGCCGCCAGAGACTAGCCAAGCAACCCTAGTAAGGCCAAACAAACCACTCACCGAGTATTATAATAGTTCATACAGAAACGCATCATTTTACTTCTTAAAAAGCGTTAGCTCAAAATAAAATAATACTTTTTGCGCAATTGTAGGCTGTAGCATGAGATCTGAATTGACAGTAGATGATAGTAATGGTCTTCGAAGGTAAGAAAAATGATTTGTAATTATTGTTTTTGTTAGAGAGTATAAATACATGCCAAGTCGATGTAGTAAGCCTATACAATCTCCAGTGTAGAATAGCGCCAATTTGCCGACAGCGTCTGTTTGGGCTCACTGTAAAGCGATTGGTGGCTTTACTTGGCAAACCGGCCTTAGCAATGGTTTTTGCCCGGCAGTATCTACATCTACCTCTTAACTGTAAGGTGTAAAGCCCCTGTCAGAAATGATGGTGAACCGCAGGTTTACCATCAAAGACCGCGTATACACGTATACGTCTGACACCCCAGAACCTGTGAAGACTGTGATATGGAGGTCTTTTTGGTGCATATGACGGTCCAGGACCGTGTAATCTATTCGGAGTCGGTAAACTTCAAAGGAAACCTGTACTACACGGTATTTTCGTAGCAGAAACGAATTTGTTTTCGTTTTCAAAAATGAGCTGTAGGGTTGTTGGTTGGGTATATTTCAAGACAGTAGCCTTTTTAGTTAATAGAGACCGTTTTTTGTGTGCACATTTTATTAAAAGAGTTTTAAAAAACTCAGATTAGAATAGATGTTTTCGTAAATACTAGCATAGAACCTCAAATAATTTCAGAAAGACTTCCACTCCCCCCAAAAAAATTAAAGGTCCCTTATATACTTTCATATATATGGGCATTATCTCACAAACAAGAAATTTACAATGAGCTTGCAATCAATGCAAAAAAATACAGAACCAAACTTACTCGATCACCATCCCACCGGAAACGGCCGAAGGTCAACTATCCCTCTTAACATTGTGTATTTTTTTACCCTCGCCTCCTCAACCACGCCTATTGCATTCCATTCCCAGTGGCGTTAGTTTCTGCCCTCATGAGAAAGTGGATGAAACAGTGTAACTTAAATCACAAGATGTATGCAAAATAGTAATAAAATCTTGTATGCAACGTTTAAAATAATCATTGCACGGGATTATAAAAATCCAAACGGTTCATGTGTCCAAACGGCTCATGCGTAAAATAAAATTCTTAAAACTCCGGTAAAGTTTTAATTTACGCACTTCTTGCATCAAGAACTATTTTATAATTACAATATTATTACTGCGTAAATGGTATAAACAAAATAAATAGGTTTGTAACTGAAAAAAGGGACTTTCAATTAATGGACGATTCTAAAAAATGTGCACAATGACCATGTTCCCTGTGTTACTAATAGTAATATATTTTTAAGTGTTATTTTGTAAATTTGAATATAATTCTCTATGCATACTTTTAAAATAATTGGCCAATTTTTGAAAATTAACCGTTTTACATAATATGTAGAACTAATTGTTAGTGAAGAAATTTTAAAATTATTGAACATAATTGCATCAATTTCTGTGAAATTTTGAATTGATTTTCTTATACATAGATTTCTATTGACCTTTTCTGGAAAAATACTGAAAACACTTTGACATGCACAATGAAATTTTGAAAATATTTACAATAAAAGGCTCATTCTGATGTAAATATTAAATAGTAACTCATAATACACGGAACTTTTCCACTCATCCACTCCAAAAAAACCTACTAAAGGTTTAAAAAAACCTACGGTTCATCATCACGTCTGACAGGCCCCAACCCTCTTATGCAGGTTCTCTCCAAATTTCGGATTTCTCTTGTTTACTTAGGGAGACCGAAAACCTGAGGTTCACCATCACGTCTGACAGGGGCTTAAAACGATTCTCATACTTTTGAAATATTGTTTTTTTTTTTGTGTTACATTTAATGATTTTTTTCCAATTATTTATTTCTTGCTATGTAATCTAAAAAACAATTCAACAGGAGGAATATGTTCACTCAGCAAAAGTCGTTTGCCAGATGGTACATATAAAGGATATCCATCCTGTAAAAAGGGGTACACATGTATTAGCTTAACGTCCACTGTAAGTTTATTAGATTTTAAAACTATTTAGTACAGAAGAACTCCAATTATCTGAAGTTACGATTACCTAACCACATTCGGGTGAGCAGGAATTCGAATATTTGGAGTTAATCGGAAAAGGGTACATTTAATCAATTACTAAATGCATTGTTGGGCTGTGATATAATGCAGTTCGTGGTTTGGTTGTAATCAACCCAACCAAAAGCAAAATGGAAGTTTGGTTGGTTGGTACGTATATATTTCGGTTTGTGTGCTTGATCAGAGACCCGCTTATAAACCTTCGTCAAGTAAGACAAACACAGACAGAATTTTTACTGAAGCAGGAGAGAGAAATTACACCCCGTGCGAAGGCGTGAATTGAACCTGTGCCCGGTACAGTGCGCAGACTGTTAGCGTTGGCAGCTATCTTAACCACTAGGCCACCCGGGCCCCAAAGGGAAGGTTCTGCTTTGGCATTTTGAGTTATACCTTTTTGTAAAAAAACCAATAACTTGTATTAGAATCTTGGTTTCACAAAAGTTTATGTGCGACTTACAAACTTTTAAACTTGGCATATTTGTTGCTTTTGGTCTCCGTTGGATGTCGTGCCTAGTATTTGTTTTCAGTCGGTCCAAACAAATTACTTGGCGTGACATCGAACAAAGACAAACAGTAAGAGATTGGCCTGGTAAAAATGTTTTCTGAAATTCGGATAATAGGCCAGGCTTCAGATAATTGGAGTTGTCTAATGTTTTGCCTCAATGTGAGAATTGGAGTATTGTATTTGTTGTTCGTTTTTTTCTGTGAAAGTGGGTGATGGACAGACGGCCGGAACGTTTTTAATACACATTCCACGTTTTATGTTATAAAAGTATTCTATAACTTAAAGTGAGTCCCATTATAATTGTTCTGTCCTTCTGTAAATGTCCGACGAATAATACCCCGTGTAGAGGAAGTGGACGTTAAATATGCTCCAAAGTCCCGACGCTGCGTACGATGTCGCCCTTAAACGGTTTCGTTGGGTGCCTACTCAGGTGTCGGCTCGTCACCTGACTGTGGTTCTAAATTACAACACCAATAGCCATCGTGTAGCTCTAGTGCGACGATAATTAAAACTAAACTAAACTCAATCCTTCTGTATTTCTGTCCGTCACCCACTTTCACAGAATGTACAGACAAGTCTCCGAGACACATGAGTTACGTCATGTTTAAAGAATCCAGGGGAAAAAACCTGCATCGACAGGATATTATGTTCGTATCATCAGACCTCTTTGGCGACGATAGAGAGTCATCGCCTAAATCGGTGTAAGGAAACCTATATCTCCCTTGGTCCTTATCTCGCCTCAACAATGGATCACGCCAGTCCCGAGTCGCACGTTTGGACAGCGAGAGAAGAACCAAGGGCCGGTTCCTTACAGGTTTCCTTCCACCAATTTAGGCGATGACTCGCTATCGTCGCCAAAAGAGGCCAAATACGGACAAATATCCTGTCGATGAAGGGGTTTTTCCCCTAGACTTGTCATGCATGACGTATCTCATTTGTCTGTGAGACTATCTTTTCTGCTGGGTGGTTTGTTTGTGAGGTATAAGACACCGTATATGTAACGTCACCGTAGGCGGGATTGTTCCACTTGTTCATTGATTTGGATAATTGGAGGTATCTCATAAACCCGGCGTTGCACGGGTGTACACTTAATAACGGTGATTGTTTTTTAATGTAAATTTTATTTTATACCGATTGATCCCCCCTCCACTGGTTAGCACTCCATAAGTATATCATAATTTCCTCTCATTCTAATATCATCATCATTATTTTTTTAAAAAGAAGTCCTATTTTATCCAGGCCTTTCTATGAGTTAGAGGGCTTTCCCATAGGCCCTGTTAAATTTTTCAGAATAGCTATAATATAACGGCCAGTTTCTATTTGCCCTTCGACATCCGAAAATGACTAAAATGTGGAAAACATTCCATTCCATATTCGACCATTTGACAGGGCTTGGGAACCCAGTCGGTAAAGGCATTCGCCTTGCATGCGATAGGTCCCAGATTCGGGTAAGGGCATCGGGTAAAATATCTAAAAATTTAATTTCAATAAACGAAATAAAATAACGATATTCAAATAACATTCCTACAAATTAAAAAAAAACGTTCTCTTACGTGTTTACACTAAATTTTCGTTTACGCTGCACGCGCTGAAATTACTTTTAAATTGAAATAAAAAGCATATATTCTAATCTTACAATTCTATTCCTATGGAGAAATCTTCTTACGTTTTGCACTCCTACACCCGTTTGGGCTAGAATTTCGGAAAACCGCTTCTGTAATGACGAATACGATATAAAAAGAATAAGCTCTTAAAATTTGGAATCCGTACCTCCAGTAGTTTGGGCTGGGCGTTGATACGTGATTCAGTGAGTTAGGACTTCGCCGTTTTTATATGTATATATATATACAATATTGTGTTCTTTAAGAGAGACTGTCAGTCCCTTGGAGTTTTCAAATAACAACTTTCGCAAAAGAATTGCTTTGCCATGTTATCCCATTTTCATCAGGTATTGTAATCATAATAACTTCCATTTAAAGCAAAATTGAAAAAAATAACTTCCGGTTATTGAATTATTAATTGATAGTTTTAAAATAGTGTCGCCACCTGTTGAATATTTTGGGCATTTTAAATTTTTAAATATATATATTTAAATAACTTTATAACATTTTTATTTCAAACTTCTTCCATTTCGATGTAATGTAGATTAACATACCTGGGGGAAAAGGTCTAACGTGGCAAAGCAATACTTCTGTGGAAGTTGCGATTCCAAAACTAATGCATTAGCTCTATGAGACTGACAATCCCTCTTAAACGTACTTTTACCACATTTTCAATTCGTTATAAATTTACTCGCATTTTAATTGTTTTTCAGCCGATTTGCATGCCTGATCCCCTGATTGTGATGATGATGATGATAAACAAGTATATGAATGAAAGGGAGAATGTTTTGTATTTGCCAATAAACTAATTTTAGAGACTAAAGTTGAAATGAATTGATTTTCAATAAACTTCACTAAACAGAACATAGGTTCAAACCAGTCACTTTACGAAGACGGAGTGGTCGTCTCTTGATGTAATTTTTTTTTTTTAAATATTTAAATTATTAAATATTTGTATTGTATTAACGTTTAAATAAATGTTTAACATAATAATAATAAAATGTATAAAGCTGTTATATATAAAAAAAATTCCAACCAACATGGATTTTATGTTCGTCAATAAAAGCCGACCTGGTAGCACAACGGTTAGGGAGCTAACCTTTGGAGCTTAAGGGTTCGGGTTCGATTCCCGGTAAGGCATGGATGTTTATGTTCGTCAATAAAAGCCGACCTGGTAGCACAAACGGTTAGGGAGCTAACCTTTGGAGCTTAAGGGTTCGGGTTCGATTCCGGTAGCATGGATGTTTATGTTCGTCAATAAAAAGCCGACCTGGTAGCACAAAACGGTTAGGGAGCTAACCTTTGGAGCTTTAAGGGTTCGGGTTCGATTCCCGTAAGGCATGGATGTTTATGTTCGTCAATAAAAGCCGACCTGGTAGCACAAACGGTTAGGGAGCTAACCTTTGGAGCTTAAGGTTCGGGCTCGATTCCCGGTAAGGCATGGATGTTTATGTTCGTCAATAAAAGCGACCTGGTAGCACAAACGGTTAGGGAGCTAACCTTTGGAGCTTAAGGGTTCGGGTTCGATTCCCGTTAAGGCATGATGTTTTATGTTCGTCAATAAAAGCCGACCTGGTAGCACAAACGGTTAGGGAGCTAACCTTTGAGCTAAAGGGTTCGGGTTCGATTCCCGGTAAGGCATGGATGTTTATGTTCGTCAATAAAAGCCGACCTGGTAGCACAAACGGTTAGGGAGCTAACCTTGGAGCTTAAGGGTTCGGGTTCGATTCCCGGTAAGGCATGGATGTTTAGTTCGTCAATAAAAGCGACCTGGTAGCACAAACGGTTAGGGAGCTAACCTTTGAGCTTAAGGGTTCGGGTTCGATTCCCGGTAAGGCATGGATGTTATGTTCGTCAATAAAAGCGACCTGGTAGCACAAACGGTTAGGGAGCTAACCTTTGGAGCTTAAGGGTTCGGGTTCGATTCCCGGTAAGGCATGGATGTTTATGTTCGTCAATAAAAGCCGACCCGGTAGCACAACGGTTAGGGAGCTAACCTTTGGAGCTTAAGGGTTTCGGGTTCGATTCCCGGTAAGGCATGGATGTTTATGTTCGTCAATAAAAGCGACCGGGTAGCACAAACGGTTAGGGAGCTAACCTTTGGAGCTTAAGGGGTTCGGGTTCGATTCCCGGGTAAGGCATGGATGTTTATGTTCGTCAATAAAAGCCGACCTGGTAGCACAAACGGTTAGGGAGCAAACCCTTTTGGAGCTTAAGGTTCGGTTCGTTTCCCCGGTAAGGCATGGATGTTTATGTTCGTCAATAAAAGGCCGACCTGTAGCACAAACGGTTAGGGAGCTAACCTTTGGAGCTTAAGGGTTCGGGTTCGATTCCCGTTAAGGCATGGATGTTTATGTTCGTCAATAAAAGCGACCTGGTAGCACAAACGGTTAGGGAGCTAACCTTTGGAGCTTAAGGGTTCGGGTTCGATTCCGGTAAGGCATGGATGTTTATGTTCGTCAATAAAAGCCGACCTGGTAGCACAAACGGTTAGGGAGCTAACCTTGGAGCTTAAAGGGGTTCGGGTTCGATTCCCGGTAAGGCATGGATGTTATGTTCGTCAATAAAAGCCGACCTGGTAGCACAAACGGTTAGGGAGCTAACCTTTGGAGCTTAAGGGTTCGGGCTCGATTCCCGGTAAAGGCATGGGTGTTTGCGTCCGTCAATAAATGTTGTTATTTGTCTATGTGTTTCTGTCGTCTCTTTTTTTGTGTGTTTCTTGTGCCTGTGTCATTTCTGGGGTTGAGTACAATAGACTTGAGGTCGCAGTACTTGGCGAACTTGCCCTCACCAAGAAAGTCATAAGTCATAACAACAAAAACCAAATTCACATCCATCCAAAAAAATGCAATGAAATGACGCCCTTTTATATGTAACTGCCTCCCAAAATGAAAGAATTTAAAGCGAATAAAATGCAGCATATTTATTCACCAAATAATTTTAATTATGTCTTAACTAAAACATAAATTCCTTAAGAAATTAAAAAGCAATTCTTATAATACAAGAGTTCAAGCCACGGAGGAATTGAAGAGCTTAGTGGAAGAACGTGCCAAGTGACATTTCTGAAAAAATTGAGATTTTTGTGTCAATGAAAATATTACTAACTTCTTTAACGATTACAAGTTTCCTCTTTTTCACAAACTTTAAGTTTAGTATATTTTTTACGCTTTACAAGTACCGTTTTCAACATATCTGAGTGCAAGCGAAAATTTTTAAAGCCCATTTTCTCGTTTTCACCTTTTTGTCACTTAGCACGTTCTTCCACTGAGCTCTTCAATTAAATAACTCACTATCCGAAACTACTCAGTGCAAAGTTAATTTTTCATCCTGGTTGTATGGAGACGGCGAAAACATATTTTTAAACAAATTAACGCAATTCTAATTATAAATGTTTAAATTCTAACAACGTTACGGAGGTTTAGGCTCTGATCCTACCGGAAAATTCGAAGTGTCATTTCGCACAGTGAATGAAGGGAATACGGTACCCAAAACATTATTTCTAGAAATAATAACATAGACTTGTAAATTAATGTGGATTTATATAATGTTCACTCTAAATAAACATTTCTAGCAATAAAAACAAATATTTACAAGTAGTTTTTCATTAATTTAAAAAAGTCAAAATTTGGAACTTTTTAAAACGCTACTCCTCTTTCAATTGTGAGAATAACTCCACCAAACTTTTATAGTTTGTTTTTAGAACTATTTGTTCAAGAACTGTATGGATTTTAAAATGTGAGTTACAGTTAAAAAGTAACATGCATTTATACTGAAAATCACAAAAGAATTACAAAATTATTGAATTCGACATTTTTTAGCTTTTACAATAGTTGTTGTTTGTTTCACTGTATTACAACTAAAAGTTGCTACAACTACTTTTTTATAATATCGTGCAAAAAAAAACTAACTTTTTCAAATCAATAATCGTGGCAAAAGTGATGCTTTTGACGAAATCGTGTTTCAAAGTTACTTTTACGCACTAGTGCGACAAAGGAAATAAAAGAGCATCTGATTGGTGTAAAATCTTTATTGAGCGTGATATTTCATTCGGCGGCTTTGTGATTTGGTGGAAAATTCTTTATTTGAAACGTGATTCTTTCTTTGGAGTCTTATTTCCATGTCAATTCTATAGAAATATTTTTTTGGGGGGGCACGTGATTTTAAAAATTAATCATTAATATAAATAATCACCTTCAAATCATTTGAACGTGATAATAAAATAAAATTAATAAGCCAATCAATAAATGCCAATTTAATAAATACTTTTTTTTGCCCGTTATTATAAAAAAATAGTATTGACAAACCACGCCCTTTTTTTATACTCGTGAAATTTATTTCAATCGCTCGTACCTCGCTCGTGAAATAATTTATGTCAACTCGTTTTAAAAAAGGCCTTACTTTTTAACACTGGTTGCATAAATAACTATTAAGATTTTAGGTAACTAGATGTTTGTTTCACTGTATGAAAACTAGAAACCAAATATATAACAACCTTTAAAGACTTAATATTTATTGAGACAGTGATGGAGAAATAAAGACACGATTGATTCTAATGTTTTTATGGTAATCAGGGACAAAATAAGTATGCAGTTTCAATATAGTTATTTATGCAACCTAGTGTGAAAAGTAAGGTTTTTTTTTAAAACGAGTTGAATAAATTATTCTCCGAGCGAGTGAAATAAAATTCAAGTTTTAAAAAAAGGTATTTTCAAAACGTGTTGTATACAACATATTTTTTATAATAACGTGCAAAAAAAGTTATTTATTAAATTGGCATTTATTGATTGGCTTATTAATTATTTATTTATCACGTTCAAATGATTTGAAGGTGATTATTTATATTAATGATTATTTTAAAAAATCACGTGCAAAAAAGTATTTCTTATATTGGCATTGGAAATTAAGACGCCAAATAAAGAATCACGTTCAAATAAATTAATTTTCCCACCAATCACAAAGCCGCCGAATAAAATATCACGCTCAAATAAAAGGGACCATTTTACCACCATTTTTACACCAATCAGGGTATGCTCTTTATTTACTTTGTCGCACTAGTGCGTAAAAAAATTAGCTAATTTAAATTATTTTATTAGATGGGAACCGCCATCACAGAGGCATGAAAATCGACAGATATAGCAGGGGGTGTATAGGAACTGTGATAAGTGCCCAGATTACGCAGCTGACACCATGCCACATCCTTCAGTGCCCAGCTATGGGTGTTCATCTGAGGGAAATAGGAGGACTTGCTGTCATTGATAGATCTGTATGAAGGTGATATTAAAGGGGATACGGTACCCAAAACATTATTTTTCTAGAAATAAAAAAACATAAACTTGTAAATTATAGTGTTTTTTATATAATGTTCACTCTAAATAAAAACATATTCTAGCAATAAGAACAATATTTACAAATTATTTTCATTATTTTTTTTTAAAAAAAGTCAAACTTTTGAACTTATTTAAAAGCTACTCCTCTTTCCAATTTTAAGAATGCTCCACCAAATTTTCTAGTTTGTTTTTAGAAACTAAATTGTTCAAGAATTGTGCATGGATTTTTAAAATGTGATCTGCAGATAAAAGTAACAGCATTTATACTGAAAATCACAAAAATTACCAAATTATTGAATTCAAATTTTTAAAAAAATCAACTTATACACAGTAGACCTTATTCCCATGCTCAATTTGTGCACCATTAATCTAAGGAACACAGGTTAAAAATTTCAAAAATTCTAAACTTAATTAGCAAAAAAGGCCTTAGGGATTTATTAACACACAAGAATTGAATAAACCGAAACAGAGAAAACAGGTTGAAAGCAGACGAAATACGCATTCAAAACTTATAGGAAGGGCTCAGAAAAATATTTAAAACTTTTTTTCTACAGAAAATATTATTATGAAAACTTTCAGTAAAATGTTTAGAAAGATATTGAGAATAATAAAAAGTAAAAACTAAAAAATCGATTTATTTTGACCAATTTTTTGGGTACCGTATGCCCCTAAACACATATCAGAAGCAGTTATCAGAATTCATGGATCCATGCTTCGCCAAGTCCATAGTGATGACAAAAAAATATTACACACCTACTTTCAAAAGGAACAATTTATTTTGTGATGTAACAAATTATAAATCTTTGTTATTGACAAATTTTTAAAGAAAATATTTAGTATTTGTTGTTTCGATATATTTCTCTTTAATAAATTTCAATGTGCAACATTTTAAAAAAAAAATATTTTCAATTCTCAAAAATATTTTTATCGTTTTAAAATTTGAACTTACAAGCATATCATTTTCTCGTTATTTATTATTAATTTTTTTGATTATATTATTTTTAAAACATATTATCATCATTTTTAATGATATAAAATTTCAAAAAATCAAATCTTTCTATCATAAATATCCCCTAAAAAACTATTTTTTTTTTTTGATATCGTGAAAAAAAAACTTTTTCAAAAAATTATCTGGCAAAAGTGATGCTTTTTTTTAAAAGAAAATCGTTGCTAAGGCTAAAAATACCCCCCCCGCTCAAAAAATTAGGGGAGCACTTTGTGTACTTTTGTTTACCCTTTCAGTTTCCAACTTCTTATTTTCTATTCTAAAAATTAAAATTTGTGAAAATAGTTCATTAACATCCAGAATTAAATGGTAAAAATTACCAGTTGAAAAACTTTAATTTTTTAAACTAAAATTTAAGGGGGGAAAAAATTGGAATCAAAAAACTTTTTGAATAAATTATAACAATTTTTTTTTAAAACTTTATTTGAAAAAAAAAAAAATAGGTAAAATCAATTTTTTTAAAAAACATCTAAAATGCGAGGGTGAAGAAAATGGGTAAATTTTTTTTCATAAAATTTTTTGGGGGGTGGATTTTTTTTTAAACCAGGGTTTTCATATTTTCATTTAATTAAAAAAAAAACATTATTTAATTCTTCAAATGACATAAATTTTTCCACCAACGATAAATAATGTGCGAAGCTCAACTAAAGTGAGAAAAAAATGGGAAAAGTGATGATACAAAGGGGAACATTGGGGGTGGGAAAGGTTTTAAACCATGCTTTTCCCCTAATTTTTTTTTGAAAAGTGTATATTACAAATCTAAAAAAATTAAAAATGTAAACTTTATTTAGCAAAAAGTTTAAAGGGCTAAATTTAAACATTAGCTTAATTAAATTTCATTTTGCAAAGGATTATTAAAAAAACCTTTAGAATAGTAAGGGTTTAAGGAAAACAATTTCAACAAAAACCTTTTGAGTGACCCAAAAAACCTGTTGAGCAAAGCTAAATGTAAACTAAAGAAAACAAAGAAAGGTTTGTAACAGAATCTGTCATTTAAACCCGCTTCCAAACAAAGTTATGTTAAAAGGTACAAGGGGGCCAACCCAGCATTTATTCTATATTAAAACATTTTACAATGCTAAAATTTGGCTAGTTTTTTTATTTTTATTTTGAAAATTCAATAATCTTACTTAGGGTTTGCAAAAATTAATTTATTTTTCAAAGAATAAATATGTAATATTCCTCGCTTTTAATAGAATGAAAATTTTTATATAAAAGTACAAAGAATCTCGTGGGGGAAATATATTTGACTTCATTTCAAAATAAAAATTGAAATTTGAATTTTTATTTCAAGTAGATTAAATTTTTAGTTTTTTAAAAATTTTTAAATAAAACTTCTAAGTTAAATTTTTTAATGAAATTTGGAATGTAGCCAAACCTGATTTTTTTTTTCTTCAAAATGGGGCGTTTTCCCAAATTGGCCCGTTGGGGGCTTGTGTTCTTTATGTTTAAAGTGGGTGACGGACGGACAACGGACGGCAGACAGGGCAAGGCGAACCCGAAACGATTTAAAAACCCTTCCCTTTTTTTTCTTATAACGTTTTGGTGGAAGCTAAAATCAATTTTGGAAATAAAAACTTTTATTTGGGAATATAAAAACAGATAGATAGGCGGGTAGATCCAAACTACAGAAACTTTCAGCTGGTATAATAAAAGGTAATACTATAAACTATCTAAGTTTTTTTAGTGGGTCAAAAAATTAAATCTTACCAGTCTTTAAGGAAAAGGGTTTATGCTTTTAAATTTAAAAAAAAAAAAGTTTCGGCCCGGGGTTAAAAAAATTGAAAAAGGTGACGAAAAAAAACGGACCCCCAGTAAGTGCTTTTAAAAAAGAAAAAAGGTTAGGATATGTCACGAATACATACTGAGACGTGACATTGGGGGGGTTTTAGGAAGTAATGGAAAATTTTTTTTTGAATTAAAAGAAGAGTTTTGGGGAAGTGTATTGAGATTGATTTTTGTTTAAAAAAAAAAAAAATTTTGGGGGAATCGTGTTTTTGGAATTTTTAAGGGGAAAAAGTGTTTTTAAAATTGGAATTTTTTAAAAGAGATATCGAAAAAAAAAGGGGGATTATAATCTGGGTTTTTTTGGGTTTTAAAAAACCTTTTATGGGGGAAGTATTAAAAATTATCTTAAACTTTTTATGAGTTTTTGGGGAAAAACCTTTAAAAAATTTCAAAAAATTGGGGAAGTTTTTTATGTTTTAATGAAAAAAATTGAAAAAATAATACTTGGATTTTTTTTTATTTTTTTTTTTTTGGGGGGGGGGGGGAAAAGGTGATTTGAAATGTTAAAAAAAAAAATTTAATTTTAAAATTTTAATAAAAAAATTTTCCCAAAATTTTACAAGGGATTTTTGTTTTTTCCTCGAATTAAAAATTTTAAAATTTTTTTTTAAAGGGTTTTTTCCTGACTAGGACATCAAATGCCCACAAAAAACAACAAAAATTGGGACTTTGCGGTGAGCCACATTCTATTGCTTCGCTTGGGCCCTTTTCCGGGGACCCCCAAAATTTTTTTTTCATTTGTGGCATTTTTTGTCCCGTCCCCGGAAAAAACCAAAAAGTACTTGTATTTTTTTTTTAAATAAAATTCCAAATTTTTTTAAACCTAAAATTAGCATTTTGGTTTTCCCCCAGCCAATCCCCCCTTAAAAATTTAAAAATTTTTTTTGCAATGTATTCGGTAGTCGCATTAAAATTGGGGGTTTTTGGTTAAAAACAAAAAATTATTTCTTTCCCCTTAAAATTTAAAAATTTTTTTTTAAATCTACTGTCTTATCAATTAATTTTAAAAAAAAATGAAAATTTAAAAAAAATTATTTTTCTCAAGGGGTTAAAATTTTTTAAAAAAAAATGTTAGGATTAATAGAAAATTTCCAAAAAAAACTTTTTTTTTTATATACAAAATACTTGCTCCCATTTTTGAAAAATATCTTTCCCACTTTTTTACAAAAAAAATGAGAGTGAAAAAAAAACAACGTGATAAAATTGCCCCAAAAAGGGGTTTTTTTTGGTGAAAAATTCGCCCCCTTTCGGGGGAAAAATCGGGCTTTCCTTCTTTTCAAAAGTACACCCAAAAAAATTTGAAAGGAACGTAAGGTTTTAAAAGTTTGTTTGGTTTTTCAAAAAAAAAGAAGAAGGAAAAACCCGAAAAAAAATTTTTAAATTTAAAAATTCTAATTCTAATAAAGGGGGGGAAGTATGAAGGGGGGAAAAAAAAAAAAAAGTGATTATTTTTCGCAAATGGTTTGTTTAAAAGGGGGGGAAATTTTACAAAATTTTGGAAAGTATAGAGGGGTTTCCTTTTTCAGCATTGTACAAAAAAAATTTTTTTTTTACTACGTTCACGTCTTTTTTTTTGTGTACAATGCTAAAGAAGGAAAGGCCTCGATAATTTCCAAAAACATGTACAATTTCACCTAAATAAACCTTTTTGCGCTAATAATCACGTTGGTTTTCTTCCCTCTCATACTTTCATCTTATAAGAATTAAACGCTTCATTTTAAATATTCATTGGCCATAAACCACGGCCTACCTCAACTACTAAGGCCGAAGAAGCTTTCCCAAACAAAAGCTCGGGGAGGGAAATTTTGACGTCATATTTTCCGAGTTGACGTTGTTCCGAAGGTGAAGACAACCTGTCTCGAAACCTGTTCAGAACCACTCGTTCACGGCTGACCCACCATTTTAGGGTTCCGAATGCGTCCCAACTAGTTTCTCGATGTTTGCACTGGGAACAGGGGACGTCAAAAATTTCCGTCTACGCTCATGTTTGGGGAGAGCTCTTTGGCCTTGTTATTGAAGTTGGCCGTGATTGAAACCCTTTTAAAAACAACCTTTAATATAAAGATATATAAAACAAAAATATATACTTTTAGAATAGCATAGTAGAATAATATTTAAGTTTAAATCAAATAGTTAAAATATGGTAGACAATGAAAGTCTAAATCGTCAAGCAACAGCTTAAGGGGGGATGGGCGCGCTGGACCGGGGTCTCCAAAGCAAAGTGCATCAGTGTTAATCCTATTGGGAAAAAAATATTTTCTCTTCTGCGACATTTTTTCCGGCTGTATTGGAATATTTTTACCAAAAGCGGATTTTTTTTTTTTGTGGATAAAAGAAGCTGACTTACAGGGCCCGACCTTCCACTTTTTGAATTGGTTCGAATATTTTTTTTAATTTTCCAAATTAATAATTTTACACAAAACATTCGAAGCATTTCAAAAAGGGGGAAGATAGAGACCTGTAAGTTATCTACATTTATTATTTAAAAAAAAAAACCGTTTGAAAAAATATTCAATACAGCCGGAGAAATGTTAGAGAGAAAATAGTTTTTTCCCATTGGATTAACACTGAGGCACTTGAGTTTGGAGACCCGCGATCCAGCACGCCCATTCCCCCTTAATGCAAATGCAATGGACACGTTGCATATTATTATCATTTAAGAATGTTTAGATAAAACAAAATGTCAATATGGATAATATTGGCATTTGTTTTAATTAAAATGTTCACAATTAATGTAAGGTTTAATATTTTTCTTTACAAGAAAAATAATCAAGTTATCACTTCCGTCACATTAACACTAGTTTGTCAGAATATAATATGTTTTTTTATGCGAAACCTTCGGATTTATGTTGAATAATTTTTGCTGCAGATGTTTATAACTTTAATTTTACGGCATTCTTGAGAAAGTATCTCTTATAAATATAAACATTTAGTATTGCAGTTTACACTGTTAAAAATTAGGCACTTTGTTTCACCAAAAATATGGTTCCTAGTAGCTGCAACGGCTGTGTGGTGAAACGTTAAACCATATTTTTGGTATTCGGTTGAACCATTTCTCAGGTATTTGTTTCCAAATCCAGAAAAATAGTTCAACAAAACACCGAAAAAAAGGTGAAACATTTCACCACACAGCCGTTGCAGCTACTAGGAACCAATATCATGGTGAAAGGAACCAATATCATTTTAAAACCAAGCACAAAATTTTTAACAGTGTATAGGGTTGAACACAACATCAACTTTAATTTACATAACAGAGAATATGGCTAAATATTTTACCAAACAATCGTATGCGCCTACTTGAGAAAAAATCAATGACTTCAATTGGCAAAACATTTTAACTTAATATTCGGATAAGAGATAATTTCTAGACATTCATCTTAAATTCATGATAACAAGAGACAAAACTTCTTCGAATTTATGACATAAAATAGCAAAAAACGTTTCCCTTGCCACTAGTTTTCTAAGAAAACTTCAAAAACAAAGACAATAAATAATAGTTTCAGCAGTAGACGAAGTGATTTAAGAAAAAATATTTAACTTTTGCGTGAGACTATTACGTCATAGACATGTTTGAAAACCATTGCAGGGGATCTAGAGTGTAAAATATGGTTATTTTCTGCTTGTATTTCGTATAAGAGTTAAGAAATTATGATTTTCGAAGGTAGATTAGTTTTGAAAGGGGATTTCATAATAGTTTTGAAATTTAAAAACCTACAAACCATGTTTTTGTGTTGTTGCAGAAATATCTTAATAAAAGTTGGAATGTACTTGAATAATGATAGATGATAATGATATGATACTGATGTAGTAGATGGCCTTGCTATAATTTAAAAATTAAGGTTAATATTTTAGCATTACATTGTTTTATTAATAAATGTAAGGGTATTTAAGTTTGAAAAAAACACGTTTTTTTTGCGTTATCAAATATAAATACAATGTTGAATTGTGTTCAAATTATGCTCAGATATTTAATTTTTGTATCCAGAATTTTATTTTCATTTCTTTTTAGCTTCCACACTACGTTTATAACGTAAAAAGTGGAAGGTTTTATAATCGTTCAGTCCGTCTGTCTGTCCGTCACCCACTTTCACAGAAAGAACAACAAGTCAACAGACAAGTGAGATACGTCATTTTGAAGCAAAAAATCAGATTAGCTACATTCCAAATTTCATTAAAAAAATTTAAATTAGAAGTTTATTTAAAATTTAAATAACTAAAAAATTAATCTAAATTGAAATAACATGCAAATTCCATTTTTATTCAATATTTTCGCTGTTGTCATACACAAGTCTCACAGACAAGTGAGTTACGTCATTTTGAAGCAAAAAATCAGATTAGGCTACATTCAAAATTTCATTAAAAAATTTAAATTAGAAATATTTTAAAATTTAAATAACTAAAAATTTAATTTACATTGAAATAACATGCAAATTCCATTTTTATTCAATATTTTCACTGTTGCCATCTCGTTAAACGTACGAGAAACTTTAAAATAAAAACTTTTGAAAGAATATTTATTTATGTTACAATTCAGTTTGGGATTGTTGTAATATCACAATAGAGTTCTTTTGATGGTTCATATTTATGTATGAAGAAAGATGTATAGAGAATTCTAACTCGGCATAAAAAAAATATGCAAAGTTTCGCTTTTTATTTTTTAAAGCATCAATTGTACTAATTAATATATTTTTTTAACTGTAAATTAATTTAACAAACTATAAATAAGTGAATTTTCGAGAGAAATGTGAATGGGAAAATATTGGCGACACAAAGATATTTATTAAAAAAAGATTACATCATTATTCTTCAAACAAATTTAGCAAACGATAAAGTCTAATTATTAAATCTAAGAAAGAAGATTAATGAAAATAGTTAATTTTGGCGTTTAAAAGTTTGAATTACAAATAGCAAAAGGCCCTGTTTGTTATTAGAATTAAATCACCATTGCAATTCGCAACAAGCGCCCGAGAACTTAATTTTTTTAGACAATAAATTAAAATAATTTTTTTTGTGACATCGATCAGTTTTAAATGACGTCAAATATATTTTACTATACGTGATTATTTGTATGTTGATATGAAATATTTTCATTCTATTTAAAAGTGAGGAATATTACATATTTATTCTTTGAAATATAAATTAATTTTTCAAACGATAAGTAAAATTATTGAATTTTCGAAATAAATAAATAAAACTAGCCAAATTTAGGATGTAAATGTTTAATATAGAATTAATGCTGTGTTTGGCGCATTTTTACCTGTTTAACAAAACTGTTGTGTGGAAGCGGGTTACGTGACAGATTCTGTTACAAACCTACTTGTTTTCTAACAGTTGTTTAATGCTGTGCAAAATATACAATATATTTATTTTATTATTTTTACGAGATCTCTTTGTTTCGAATCTTAACTAATTCCCCAACACGACCCAATGCAAAAATTCCGTCTCAAAAATTTGCATGAAAGCAGTTTTTGTGCGCAAAAAAAAATAGAATACTCAAAATAGCAAAAGTTTTTGAAGAAAGGGAATAGGACCCGAAAAAATCTGAAATTCAAAAATTTTGTTTCGAAAAACTTCACCCCCAGAATACGCGTTTTTATATTTTTAGGTGAATTGAGTTTGGATTGACAGTTACCCTGGATGGAATAAATTTTGGCCATTGTTTCAAAAGAGAAACTCTTCTTTGAAATTTGTTTGTCCTAAACATTCGCTTAAATTTGCGTGCGGTAAAGTTTCAGAATGTTTACTTTCAGATCACTTGAGCTTAAATTATTTAAATTTCATCCAAGACTATTTTCGTTTGATAGAACAATTTATAGTTTCCTTTGAGGTTATTTTATTCCCAGGTTTCTGTATTTTAATTTAGGATTATTAACGGATACGGTACCCAAAAATTGGTCAAAATATCGATTTTTTAGTTTTTACTTTTCATTATTCACAATATCTTTCCTAACAATTACTGAAAGTTTTATAAGGATATCTTCTGTAGAAAAAAATTATTAAATATTTTCTGGTCATTCTTATAAGTTTAAATAAGTATTTCGTCTGCTTTTCAGCCTGTTTTTTTTTTTCTGTTTCGCGTTTTTCAATTCGTGTGTTTAATAAATCCCTAAGGTTTTTTTTGCTAATTAAGTTAGAATTTTGAAATTTTTAACCTGTGTTCTTATATAAATGGTGCACAAAATTGTGCATGGAATAAGGTCTACTATGTATTGTTGTTTTTTACAAAAATGTTGAATTCAATAATTTGATTTTTTTTGTGATTTTCAGTGTAAATTCATGTTACTTTTTAACTGTAGCTCACATTTTAAAATCCATGCACAGTTCTTGAAAAATTAGTTCTAAAAACAAACTATAAAAGTTTGGTGGAGTTATTCTCAAAAGTGAAAGAGGAGTAGCGTTTTTAAAAAGTTCAAAATTTTGACTGTTTTTTTAAATGAAAAACTACTTTTAAATATTTATTTTTATTGCTAGAAAATGTTTATTTAGAGTGAACATTATATAAAACCACTATAGTTCACAAGTTTATATTATTATTTCTAGAAATAATGTTTTGGGTACCGTATCCCCTTAAGTATTAAATAGAATGAAATAAGTTTTATTTTTGTCAAAGGGAAAATTCTTCTTCGAAACATAAGTGTAACATTCCCATGTACTTGCAAACTTAAACGGTCTGAAAATGCTTACTTAACGATAACTTACTAACAAGTTATATAGTTTCTATCCAAGATTTTATTAATTTGATTGAAGAATAGCACAGTTGACTTCAAACTTGTTTTATTTCTATTTGCTTTATTTTAATTAAAGATTGTTACATATTTAAATAAAAAGAAACAAGTTGTAAATTGTTTCTGTGGTGAGATACTTCTTCGATTTTTTTTCTTGTTTTTAAAATTCACAGACACTTGTATTTGGTAGAGTGTTTAGTTTAAGATAACTTGACCTTTAATTTCGTTTATTTTCCCGTAAATCCCGTTTATTTTCACGTAAATTCCGTTAATTTTCCCGTTTAGTTTCCGTAAATTCCGTTTATTTTCCCGTTAAATCCCGTAAATTCCGTTTATTTCCCCGTAAATTCCGTTTAAAATCCCGTAAATTTCTCATTATTTTAATTTTATTGAGAAAACAGTTTAACTTACTTCAAGATTATTTTAATTGATTAAAGTATAACTTGCTAAATTCATTTTTTTCTAATTTAGAAAATGAGTTAAATTGAAAATAATCTTTTTTTCCGATTTATTTCATATAATATTATTTTACCATGTTGTAACATGTATGTAAAAAACTGTAAAATTCAATGCTCATTTAAAAAGCATAGGAAGCCATTTTTATTAGAATTAAATCACCCTTGCCATTCGCAATAATCTCTAGAGAAACTTTAATTCTCTTAAATAATAAATTAAAATAAATTTATTTTTGCGACGTCGATCAGTTTGAAATGACGTCAAATATATTTCACTACGAGATTCTTTGTATGTTGATATGAAATATTTTCATTCTATTTAAAAGCGAGGAATATTACATATTTATTCTTTGAAATATAAATTAATTTTTGCAATCGATAAGTAATAATTATTGAACTTTCGAAATAAAATAAATGAAACTAGCCAAATTTAGCATGCAAATGTTTAATATAGAATTAATGCCGTGTTTGTCGCTTTTTTACCTGTTAATCACAAATGTTGTGTGGAAGCGGGTTAAGTGACAGATTATGTTACAAACCTACTTGTTTTTTATTCCAGTAACCTTCAAAACCATAAAGAATCCACTCTACAAATTCTTCTTCTCAATATTACACCAACAAATTGTTTAGCTGTTTGGAATTGTTTAGCTGTGGATGTTTTTCATCTGTGTGGTTAGTTCACACTAAAATATATCGATTGATATATTTGGCGTGCATTTAATTTCCTTCCACAAAATTTACTTATTACAAATTACTATATTTTGAACGATTATAATATTGGTATCATTAAGGGGACGCATTACCCAAAATTTAGGGCTGCCCAGAAAATAATTAAACGTATTCGAATGCTGTGAGCTAAGAATATTGCAAATAAAGAAGGATTCTTTTATAATGGTGGAGGTTTATTGAAAATGATATTGGTTTGGTAAAATGGTTTTTGAAATTTTATGTGGATTTTTTAAATTTTTAATTTTTTCAGCTTGTGAATCGTTAAAACCCTAAGGCTTTTAGGTTAATTAATGTAGAGCTTCAAATTTTTCTTCCTGTGTTGAAACATAAGCTTTTAACATAAGTTGATAAGGGTTAAGGTCTAATGTGAATAAAGTTTTTAAAAAAATTCTGAAGGTAAAAATTTACAAAAAATATTATTTTTGAACATTTTTATACATAAAGCTACATAACTTTTTTTTGTTTAACTGATAGCTCAATATCCATACCAACTTTTATTAATAGATGTTGTGGAAACATTTTGAAAAAAACAAGTAGGTTTGTTACAGAATCTGTCACTTAAACCGCTTCCACACAACATTTGTGCTCAACAGGAAACAAACGATGTATACACCTCAGAAAGAAATTCGCCAAACAGAGCCTTTAGCTAGTTGTAATTAAACATTTAAACGATAAAATTAATTATTTTCATTAATCATCTTTCTCAGATTTAATAATTAGACTTTATCGTTTGCTTAATTTGTGTGAAGTTCGAAGAATAATAACGTAATCTTTTTTAATAAATATCTTTGTGTCGCCACAATTTACCATTTACATTTCTTTCGAAAATTCAGTTATTTATCGTTTGTTAAATTAATTTACAGTTCGAAAAATATATAATTAGTGCAATTGATGCTTTAAAAATAACAAGTAGGTTTGTAACAGAATCTGTCACTTAACTCGCTTCCACATATTGTGTTTAACAGGAAAAAACGCGCCAAACAAAGCATTAATTCTATATTTAACATTTACAAGCTAAATTTGGCTAGTTTCATTTATTTTATTTCGAAAATTCCATAATTATTACTTATCGTTTGCAAAAATTAATTTATATTTTAAAGAATAAATATGTCATATTCCTCGCTTTTAAATAGAATGAAAACATTCATATCAACATACAAGGATTCCGTAGTGAAATATATTTGACGTAATTTCAAAACTGATCGATGTCGCAAAAATAAATTTGTTTTAATTTATTGTCTAAAAGAATAAAGTTTCTCGAGCGATTGTTGCGAATGGCAAATGTGATTTAATTCTAATAAAAACAGGGCCTTTAGCTATTTGTAATTCAAAGTTTTAAACGCCAAAATTAATTATTTTCATTAATCTTCTTTCTCAGATTTAATAATTAGACTTTATCGTTTGCTAAATTTGTAAGTTCGAAGAATAATGATGTAATCTTTTTTAATAAATATTTTTGTCGCCACAATTTCCCATTTACATTTCTTTCGAAAATGCACTTATTTATAGTTTGTTAAATTAATTTACAGTTCAAAAAATATATAATTTGTACAATTGATGCTTTAAAAATAAAAGCGAAACTTGTCTTCTTTCTCAGATTTAATAATTAGACTTTATCGTTTGCTAAATTTGTAAGTTCGAAGAATAATGATGTAATCTTTTTTAATAAATATTTTTGTCGCCACAATTTCCCATTTACATTTCTTTCGAAAATGCACTTATTTATAGTTTGTTAAATTAATTTACAGTTCAAAAAATATATAATTTGTACAATTGATGCTTTAAAAATAAAAAGCGAAACTTAGCATATTTTTTTATGCCAAGTTAGAATTCTCTATGCATCTTTCTTCATACATATATATAGAACCATTAAAAGAACTCTATTGTGATAATACAACAATCCAAACCGAACTATATCACATAAATAAATATTAGTTCAAAAGTGTATTTTTATTTTAACAAAAGTTTCTCG
>JAFNEN010000217.1:2155000-2181441 GCA_019343175.1 Oedothorax gibbosus | reverse complement strand
AAAAAAAAAACAAAGAATTTCAAAATCGAGAACTTTGGATCGGAAATTGAAAGGAATATGGACGGACGGAGAAAAATGATGGACGGACAGGCAAAACGATTAATAAGTATAAAAGAGATATGTGAAGTCCTATCTTCCAAACATAAAAATAAAATTTGAAAATCGGAAGGTTAGTACAGAAATTATGAAACGTTATGGATCAAATTTACCTAAAAAAATGTCACTTAGCACGTTCTTCCACTAAGCGACTGGCCGAAATCTGAAGCACTTCGGAGGAAGAACGTGCCAAGTGCCATGAGGTGTCAAGCGCGTTTTGTAAATGACGCATTATGACGTAAATTACGGCTAAGCCAAAAGCCACCAAGCATTTTGAAGAACCAAACTAAAATATCATGCAAAAAAAACTGATTTTGTGAATGACAGAAAAGTTGCAAACAAAAAACTTTGAAGCTCATTATCTCGTTTTCACCTTAGGTCACTCAGCACGTTCTTCCACTAAGCTCTTCAATTGTATACTAATTTCTTCCTTATTTTTATAGCAACCTCTGGTACCTACTCAACCTTATGTAAGTTTTATACAATTATTTTTTTAAATTTATATCAAAAATTATGTTAATAGATTATTCTTATAAGAATTCTCTCAATTGGAAAACGGAATTTGGGTGATAAAATTGAATATTTTTTCGCCAAAATTGCGATTTTTATCGCCAAATATAGTTAAAACTTTTCAGATTTTTTTTCCAAAGAAAAAAATTTCGTTTGGTGACAACATTTGGCGCAAAAATTGTTTTTGGAACTGAAAGTCTGTTTTAACGCCAGGTATGGCGCTATTTCAGCATTTTTTATGTTGCATTTTATTCTAAATTACGAGGCCGGCGCCAAAAATCATCATTTAGCTTTAGTGCGATGCATAAATTTATCCCGGAATTTAAATTTTGATCTATATATTTTAAGCGGAATTAATTATATTTGTAATCGAAAGCAATTTTCCTTTATCCGTAATGTAATTCTAGTTTTATTCGAAATAAATGTTATTTAATTTAGCTTTATTCATCCGGACTGCTATTTGATGTTGCACTGGGTGCCAGCTCTGATGTCGGCCTCGTCAATTGATCGCAGTTCCAAATTACGATGCGCAGCGCAGAAAATCCTCATTTAGCTTTAGTGTGACGTAAATTCATCCCAGAATGTTACCGGAATTTTAATTTTAGTTCCATATATTCTATCCGGAATTTATTTTAGTTCTAACTGAAAGTTTTTTTTCCGTTAGCCGGCATGTATACTTTGGTTTCATTCGAGAAAAAATTTTATTTAATTTAACTTTATTCAGACTGTACCGATGTCGCTCTGAGGTTGCGCCGGGTGCCAGCTCTGAAGTCGGTATCATCACTTGGTCGCAGTTCTAAACAATTGCAATTTTAAAAAGCAGGTCAATTATGGCTATAAGTCTCAATTTTTGAAAAAATCACATAGAATACTATCAGCATTTTCAATCATGTTTATCCGAAAAGACTTTAGTAAACGAAAGATAAAACGAAGTCGATCCGAAAATTTCATTCCGGATAACTGAAAATGCTTTCGGTTAAATCTAAAATTAAATTCCGCATAGAACTAAAATTTAAATTCTGGTAGCATTCCTGGTTTCGCTCTAGAACTACATGAGGGTTATTGGCACCGGGCCTGTAATTTGGAACGTTGGTCAAGTGACGAGGCAGACATATGAGCTGGCACCCAGCGCAGCCTTAGACACTCTTAATAAGGGATTTTGTTTTTTTTTAAATTTCTCCATATGATAATTACCTTATTGATTGCTCCATAAATTTAATTAATGTTGTTTTTTAATTGACTTATCTACGACAAAACATGTGATGAATGTTGAAATTATTGTAATGATTAATCCTAGACATAATAATACAGCTCCGCCAAATTTAAACAAATAAAATATTAAATTTAATGATGAAAAATGGGCCCACCGAAACAATGAACCACCTTGGACTGATGTGATTGTGCTTGAAGAATTCATCTGTAGATTTCGGAGCTCTATAGTAGTTCATCCAAACAAAAAATCGATATTAATACACTTATTTGATTTTGTGCCTGTAAACATAATTTCTCCTGAAAACATTTTTTCATTAGCCAAAAATTTTACAATTAAATCCGACTCTTCCGTGTGTAAAGAGACCGCCTTTGTATGTATATCAATACCAGCAAATTTTACCTCTGCAATTCCGGGTTGACACATGCTCATCGCCTTGAAAGTCAATCTTCGCAGGAACGGACAGTTGTAATACCCGATGTTTTATAGGGGGTGTCGGAGAACTTTGAACACCACAGTTGACTCCACCTGAATCTTGTATCCTGACAGTTGAAGTTGAATTTTGATGGCTGCTGAAACCAGCAGACTGGAGCTGAGGCGACCCCTTTCCACCCGGAAAAGGTGTAAGTTCTTTGACAAAGGCAGAGCGTCTTCTTTGGTGGTCAACATGGCAGTGATAGCTGATAAATTCTGATGTTGTCGGCTTGGTGTAGTATGAAGTCAGGAAGGATTCAAATTCATAAAGATGCATCTTGTTTATTATAATAAAACAACACAAGGTAAATATGGAAAAGCAGCAACTAGAAATTGAACACAGAACATTTATACAGTTAGTTATGCGCAGCATGCACAACTATCTTCATATGCGCTGGTATGACGTGATGCGTAGATCACAACACCCCTTCCTCCTAGCTAAGATCTTCCGTAGAAGTCCGGACGCCGAAGGTTCTCTCTTGGGCGCAGCACTCTACGCGGAAGACTCTGTGTCGGAGTCGAGGAAGGCTCCATTTGAGGAGGCACTTGCAAGTCCGACTCCGGTGACGGTTCTTCGACGATGGGAGTTTTAGACTCTTGCAGTTGTCTTTGTGATGGTTCAGACTCCTGCAGTTGATCTGGTGTTGGTTCACTCGGGGATCTCTTCATCATCTGATCGATGTGTCTCCTCAGGACCTCTCCAGATTCAGTGGTCGCCCGCTAAGAAACTGGACCCAGTTTCTTTTTCCACTCTCGCAGGGATCCAAGCTGAACCCGCAGAATAATTCCGGACGTAGACTGGATCATCAGGTTGGAATGTTCTTACCCGTCGATCTGTAGATAGATCAGAGGAACCTTGTGAGTAGTCAGGATGAACTCTGTCAAGGCACGACCTCAACCTTCATCCCATTAGAAGTTCGGCAGGACTCGCACCAGTCACTGAAGACGGAGTGATGTGCTGGAACAGAAGCATCTGTGACAGTCGTTTCTTCCAAGACCCTTTGACGATTCGTCTTAGAGAATCTTTTGCAAACTGCACCAGTCTCTCCGCTTGACCATTTCCGGCTGCACGATGTGGCGCGACAAGCACAGGTCGAACTCCATTAGCCTGCAAGAAGGATTGGTATTCGTTAGACTGAAATGGAGGGCCGTTGTCTGTCACCACGACATCCGGAATCCCATGGGTTGCAAAGAGTTCACGAAGGACATCTATGGTAGCACTCGCAGTAGTCACTTTCATTTCTTTCACCTCGAGCCATTTAGAATGAGAGTCAACCAAGATCATGAATTTCTGACCCTGGAATGGCCCTGCGAAGTCAACGTGGATCCTTGACCAGGGAGTTCGAGTCTCCTCCCAGGGATGCACAGGCGCAACGTGGAGGTGAATGTCTCGTCGTTTGGCAGAGAGTGCACCCTGCGACGTGACTCTGAATCGCTGAATCCATGCCTGGCCACCACACATAACATCGTGCGAGACTCTTCATGCGCTCAACTCCTGGGTGAGCTAAATGCAGTTCTTCAAGCACTCTGAGTTGTCTCGGCCCAGGAACTACAACCCTGTTTCCCCACAAAAGACATCCCTTATGAACTGATAATTCATTCCTTTTAGAGAAAAAGGACGAAATTCTGGAGTTAAGTCTCCTCCTGGCCAGCCTTTCTGCACAAAACCCAGCACGCGAGACAGTACGGGATCACGCTGCGTAAATTTCGCGATTTCCCTAGCGCTAACCGGAGGATTTTCCAAATCTTCAACAAATAAAACTTCTAAAGGAGGAGGAACATTACAATTAGGAATTTGTTTTGGGAGCCTACTTAAAGCATCTGCGTTGCAAATTTTTTTTCCCTGGACGATGAACGAGAGTAAAATCATAAGCATTTAACATCAATGCCCAACGCAGCATACGAGGAGAAATAATTTCTGGCGTAGCTCTAGACCGACTAAACAAACCTAACAAAGGCTGATGATCAGTGATCAAGGTAAAGTGATGGCCATACAAAAAATTATGAAATTTCTTAACGGCTGAAATTATGCCAAGTGCCTCCTTGTCTATCTGAGCATAGTTTCGTTCTGTTGAAGTTAACGTGCGAGAGGAAAACGCAATAGGTGCCTCCCGTCCATCAGGAAGTTGATGGCTTAATACGGCGCCAACCCCGTAAGGAGATGCGTCGCACGTCAACAGAATAGGCAAGGTTTCATCAAACGGCACTAGCACACTATCTGATGAAATCAGATTTTTAAGCTTATTGAACACCTCAGTATGGGAATCTAACCATACCCACTTCGCATCACTGTCCAACAGTCTGTGCAGTGGCTCTGCAATTGAAGCCTTTCCTTTAAGAAAAACTATGGTAGAAATTGATTAGTCCTAGAAAAGCCTGTAGCTGTTGCTTATCAGCAGGAATAGGAGCTGCATGTATTGCTTCTACCTTAGACCTGGAAGGGTGAATTCCTTCTTTGTCTACACGAAATCCCAAGAAATCTACTTCTGTTACCCGAATAAACATTTTTCTTTTTTAGCTCGTAGTCCAGCTTTTTTTAACCTTTTTAGCACTTCCCTTAGTCTCACAGCCAACTCTTTCCTAGACCCTGCTCTAATAAGAACGTCATCAAAATATGGAACCACGCCTTCTAGCCCCGAAAATAAGTCCTCAATAGTATTTTGAAAAATACCTGGAGCTACGTTAATTCCAAATTGAAGTCTCTTAACTTTAAATGCACCTTTGTGCGTAAGAATAGTTTGCGCTTCAGCAGATTTTTCATCTACTGGTAGCTGCAAATACGCTTGTGCAAGGTCTATTTTGGAATAAAAACCACCTCCCTTTAAACTTGACAAAAGGGTATTTACGGCAGGTATAGGATGTGGGTGAGCTTGCATAGCCTTATTCAAAGTAATTTTGTAATCCCCACACAATCTCACTTTGCCGTTTGGCTTTAAGACTGGAACCACGGGAGTACCCCATTTTGGATTACTAATGGGCTCTATTATACCTTCGGACAAAAGTTCATTCAGTGAATCCTCAATTTTTGGTTTTAAAGCCAAAGGAACATTACGTGCTTTCATTCGGATTGGTGGAACTGA
This sequence comes from Oedothorax gibbosus, assembly GCA_019343175.1. Lineage (NCBI taxonomy): Eukaryota > Metazoa > Arthropoda > Arachnida > Araneae > Linyphiidae > Oedothorax > Oedothorax gibbosus. Next base: position 2,176,071 of record JAFNEN010000217.1, on the reverse strand, counting down.
CGGATCAATAGGCAAACTTACAGTAGGTCCAGTATAAGTTCCCAATCCCTCGCTAAACACTTCAGGAAATTCATCTAGCACGGTTTGCACTGGATCAGAAACTGAGTTAATTCCACTAATAGAAATTCCTAGAGGTTTAAACCACGAGTAACCTAAAATACTTGTGCATCTAGATTTGGTCACCAAAATATCTAAATTACGGTTTAAGTCTTTAAACATTACGTTAACGTTGCACGTTCCTACAAGATTGATTTTATTCCCCTGGAAATCAGATATTGCAACTGATGTAGGCGCAATTCTAGGTTTTGCCGACCCCAAAATGTTCTTAAGAGTATTAAAAGATACGATAGAGAAATGTGAACCAGAGTCCACTTCCATCTCAAGATCGCGACCTTCTATATTTACAGTTACATTTTGCTTTAGAGAATTGCAAACCCGTATCCGATTTAGGGAATCATAAAGACTAGCCGTTTCTTTTAAATCGTGTAACCCTGTGTTCCGATTCTTTTTTTGTTTTGAGCGGCAAACCCTTGCGATGTGCCCTTTTAAACCACACAAATTACAATTTGCATTCTTGAATTTGCAAAAAGACCTATCGTGATTAGCACCGCACCCGTAGCACACAACAGCATTTCCTTGCTTAAAAGTCTTTGGTTTAGGATGACTATCTACAACTTTATTTTTATTTCTTTTAATTGAATCAATAGACACACTACCCGATACACGATGCATTGATCGTGCCTGAGACGTCGCAGTTTCATCAGCCAGAGCTTTTTTAACTGCAAGATCTAAAGTTAAATCAGTCTCGGCTAATAAACGCCTCTGTAATCCTTCATTTATTATTCCACAAACCAATTGATCACGTAAACGTTCTGATAAAGTTGTTGTGAAATCACAACTTTCAGCTAAACGTCTTAATTCAGTTACGTAATCACTGATACTTTCATCAGAACGCTGCATGCGTTTATGAAATAAAAATCTTGAATAAATAACAGACGTTGCTGGGTTAAAGTGTCCGTTTAGTATTTCGATAATCTCATCATAAGACTTATCTGATATACTGCTTGGAGAAATTAAAGAATGAATAATACCTAAAGTTTTCGTACCACATACCGCGATTAAAGTAGCACGTTTTTTCCCTTCATTAGTTATATCGTTGGCTTCCAAAAAGAACTTTAATTGTTCGCTGTACAACTTAAAACTAGAAGGATCAGCTACATCAAATTCGGGCATACTACCAACACTAGCCATCTTTGTAATAAGGCAGGCCGGAGGAAAAGTCAACCCAAAACCCTATACGAAAATACTACAACTAAGAAAAAACATTCGCACTGTACTTACGACCTTACTACACCCCAAACTGCACAACAACAACATGGCATATCAAAGTGCCAGCAACACAAATAAACCTGGGCCGGAAACTCAGCTCGCAGAAGGCAAGATCCCATTTTCGTCGCCAATGATAAATTCTGATGTTGTCGGCTTGGTGTAGTATGAAGTCAGGAAGGATTCAAATCATAAAGATGCATCTTGTTTATTATAATAAAAACAACACAAGGTAAATATGGAAAAGCAGCAACTAGAAATTGAACACAGAACTTTTATACAGTTAGTTATGCGCAGCATGCACAACTATCTTCATATGCGCTGGTATGACGTGATGCGTAGATCACAACAATAGCGTCACTGCGGTCTTGACAGCGTAGAGTGTCCTCGTAGAAGTCGCAAGCCGTCATGACGGGGTCGAAGATGAACTGCCTCGTGTAGCTGATGTTGCCTGCACTTCACCCAATGTTCCAGCCCTTGGTTGATTTCGGTGTGAGGTCCTCGTTAGGTAGGCTTCATGAGGGCTCCCAACACGCTGTACGAAGGACTCCGTAATATGCAGATCTGGTTGGTTGAAGGCACCCAAAACCACAATCTTTATGCCCGACGAGGTGTAAACTGCGTCTTTCACGGTTATATGTTCGGTTGTGGCATTCTCTGTTTGTTGCACTGCCAAGTTGTAACTGCAAATATGGCCCGTTATGGATAAAACTTCGTATGAGTGGGTGAGGTCCGGGACATAATAGGTTTTCCTAAATGCACATGCAGCACGATGCACTATGAAACAGCCGTGTCCCACCGTCGAGGGCTCACACAACACTACTCCAGGAAAATCATGGCTCTCCGGTGTTTCAGCTTCAAAGCGTCGCTTAGATGAATTCGGTATTTGTTTATGACAATGTGTACCCCAAGAACAATACTCATTCTGGGCGCACTCTATAAAGGTCATGTTTAATTTGTTCACATTAAAACTAGCTTCTTCACCTTCTAGCAATCGTCGTGAAGGTCTGTGTGGTTTCTCAAAAACACATGTGTCAAACGAAATCATTGGTGGGTTTCTTAAGGTCACTGAGCTCGTGATATGATAAATGTTTGAAGATTCTCTAGTTAATGAGCACTGACACTTGGCTTGAGCAGAGCAATTATATTTGTTACAGAATTCGATTGGACCCTTACATTGTTGTTCCAAACAATCACAGTCGTTGTCGTCACACGTGAAAAATGAAGTGTGAGTGACGTTACCCTTTTCCACTTGTAACAAAAACTTTTGGGGCTCAATTATTTCGTAAGTTCCTTCATTTAGCATCACTGTTCGCTTTGCTTTAATACAGTTCACGCAGTCATGAAAAATGCATGCACTCGAGGGTAAGGTTAACTTGTGGACCAAACTTTTCGGCATCGGTTGACATCGATAATTCTCACTAAAACGACAAATTTCTATTTTTTTGGCACTTCCGCCTGCACCCAGCCCGACACAGACTGAAAAATAAATAGTCAATTATTCCCCATTGCACCCTGGGACTCCATGATATATCATTTAATTTATGCTCCAAATAAAAAAAAATCAGTTCTTCGTCGTATCTGTATTTTTACAATTGAGCACTTAACGCGGGGGAAAATATCAAGCGATTAGAGTCTGAGCCACTTTACGTGAAATGTCCAAGACATCTCCCTTTTGACAGGTGGCCCACACCCCCCCCGAGGCCAAGTCCCGCACTCTTCCTTTTCATTACGTTGGAAGAACGCGTGATCTTGGTCGAGTTTCCTAACCGGCTCTGTCACGCTACTGTGACAATGTTGTAACCACATTATCCCCTTTTGATTCTCCTCGTACTAAAATTTATATTATTTACAGATTTTCAAAGTAGTAGATAAGGAAACACTACGAGTTCATCGTTACCTACATTGTTTACCGTTAATTACCCTTGGTAATGTAGATAATAAAAAAAATTACAATTAAGAACACAAAAGAACTTTCTATTTACAAGGTATTTTCATTTTTTTTTCGTAGTCGTTACATGATTACCGTTATGCATGAGAAAACGTCAACCGCACCAACATGTACCATGCATTAACTATACTTCACGTTTATCTCTCTGTCACTTGTTCCTAACAATTGTCACAATCAAGTGTTATGACCGAACAATGTGAAATTTGAAACACTTCAATTACTATTTGTCCTTACTTGACATAATTATGTCTTGCATATCAATACCTATATACCACAATTGTTTCTTCGTATGCATTACACATCTAAATCCGCGATTAATGTCATATCGACCATTTCTCTTTGTGACATCCCGAGTCCGACTAAAATTATTGTGTTTAGGTCCCAAAACATCGTGACCGTAATTTTATATCAAACTTAATTGAAGCAGCTAAGTTTCTAACGGAAGAAAAAAAAACACAACTCAAAACCTATATTTGCCTTCATTTCGTACATCATATTTCTTCAAACAAATTCTTACTCAATACGCAATTCATAAAATACAACCAATCAAATTCTCAAATTTTCCCGCAATTTCTATCCGAATTCTTTTTTTTTAAAAATAAGTTTGCGTCAAATACGACAATTATAATTGTGTTTGGTAATGTGGCGTCATTTACCTTAATTCTGATTCGAATTTTAATACGACAACACTTATATTTCCAGACGTTGAAGTTCAAATAACGCAATCCTTCGCAACTCACTCATATAATTCATCATTTCAATTACATATCCTTCAAAATCAACTTATTTCAATATCCTATATCTAATATAATGCGCAATTGTTTCTAATTTTCAAATATTCAAAACTCCACATTTTCACTGCCTTCCTTCTCATTGTTAATTTCAATCAATTTACGGCAATCTTTAATACGCATAAACACTATTCGGTTGTGTATTTAACCCATTTGCTATATTAACGAAATACACAACTCATAAAGTAAACCTCTTCAATTAATTCATACAGATCCCATTTTATTGTAATTTCCTAAAATTCCCTCGTTTTTTTTATATATACAATAATTTCCCTTTCTCCATAAAATATACATATTTGTGCAGAATCCTTCTTTATTTTCTTAATGATGCTTCCTCTTACAATACGTTTCTTTTTTCAAAAAAAATCTAATTAACCCTTTCTTTGGGGAGTACGCCGTTAATTATTTTTTTTTCTACCATTCAATACTATGACAAATGTATACCCATCGTATACTTGGTTTTCGCAAGAAATTAAATCTCAGGTTTTTCTCTTCTTCACATTTACACTATAAAATTACCTGCTGTATTTTCTCTAATTACAGTCCAATAATTTAACGTCCCCTACAACCATGTTATCTACAATTTCATAATCATCTAACCCCATAATCTGCGGTTTTGCTGAAATTCTACCTCAAGAGGTAAAAACACCAAACTTCTTGTCCGACCCCAAAATTCCAAAGGACCCATTCCATTTTTCCAGAAAGGGGGGGAAACAAGGACACCTGTTGACCGTCGTCCCTGAACAATGGGGAAAGCGAAGGGACCAGTTTTTGGCTCATCGCATCTCCAATTGTTTTCCCTGAGGGCCCCTCTTTTTTTGAAGTGGTTGTAACCTTAACTGGACAATTTCAGTGGACGAGAACCACATTTCCTTTTTTTTGCTCGTCGCCATTACGGTGCAGTTTTTTGATGTGTAAAATTTTGTAGCGTGTCATACACGCTCTCGGATATTACTTTCAAGCTTCTCAAGGTCTGAATTTATATATTATTATAATTATTAATTGATGTAATACTTGCTAACTTTTCTCGAGTTAATTTTTGTCCGGCTTCCAATCAACCCGAGAAAGTATAACTTTTATATAGCCATTGTAACGACCCCAATTTGGCCAAAATTAGGCCCGTGCAATGGTGTGGTTTAATCGATACTGTAATCACATTGTTTTAATTCAAAGAACTATTTTTGTAAAACCGTAATTTAAACGTAATTTATTATAAATTAAATTTTTGTAATGAACCAAAATTTAAATCATTAGACTAGCGGCTTTATCAGTCAATTCGCCTACAGAATCTAGCTGGTAGTCCCGCGAAGTCGAATTGGCTTTAAATATATTCCTTCCTTTATTACAACAATTATTAGTAATATCCTTTCTATTATTTAACTATTCTGTGTATGTAAGGTCGCGTTTAATGAATTTTCTGATCGTTTTTCTTTAAAATCAAATAAGAATGTGTTCCTTTGAGAGAGAAGGAAAAAAAACAATATGGCGACCGCCTTCCGTCTTAAGCTCCCGTCAAAATGGCGGCATTTTCAAGCGTCCATTACTGACCCCTTGGCTGTAAGCGTATGCGTGTATTATGCAACAACTCCGCCTACCTAATTTAATATGGAGGAATTTTCCTTGCAACGGTTAGGTTTTGTTGACAATCGATATCTGATTATTTGAATTCATTTACAATTTCTGTTGTATCCTTATATAATTATTTATTTTATGTAATTATTATTAATTTTGTTTTTATCAGTAATGCTCAGTATTTAAATATATACATATATATATTGCTTGCTCTGCCCACTATTATATTTTGATTCTAGAGATTATTTGCATGCTCATATTTAATATATCCATTATTTATTTCTGCCATACTCTTATTTTGAGTTACATTTGCTTGCCATATTTTATTTCATTCTTATATTTCTGTGATTTCCGATAAAGGAATTATTTTTCTTGTTTGTCATTAGATCTGCTATTAATTTTTTTAGGTTGTTTTTTTCCATTTCAGCTTAAATACCATAATTACTTATAATTTGAATATTATTTCAGATATATTATATTGAATAATTAACCCTCTTTTCTTTATATAAACTGATTAACTTCTTATTTCCCTTAGTAATTATGTTAATTTTAAATATATATACCTTTGTTTGTTATTGCTAATCATCTCATGTCAGATTTCCGTTAAGATTTTGCTCCCTCTTTATCCGGTAATACGATTTTACGTTTAACGATTTTTCATTGATGCAATATGTAGATATATTTGCTCCTCTTTATCGGTAATACGATTTTGCTTCCATGCATTAGAAGATTAATATTTCACATTTTTGATTCGTAATTTTTTTTGTTTTTTTTGTTATTGTTGACCCTCATGATTCAGAATTTGATGTGTTTTTCCCTTTGATTTCAGTTATATCCTAATACTATCTGTATTCCCCGTTACTAAACGAATCCCCTTGTTCTTTTGTTTTGCTCGGTAGATTTTCGTTATCTTATGGATTTTGGTGGAAGTCTAGGAAGAGGACGTTCGTGGCATTCTCCCAACCTAACTTCCGACCAAAAACTTGCCGCCCTTACGCTTCTTCGTCAGCCCCGCACTGTCTGCCTCGCGGGGCTCCTAGCCAACGTCCGATTTTGGGGACCCCAGGGTCAGGGAGAAACCAGCCGAGCACTGCCGGCCTCCCCGAGAGCCCCACACCCCGATCCTCAGACCGATGATAATTAGGTAACACTCCAAATTCGTTATTTTACGTCTTCCCATATGTTAATTTTTTTTATTATTATTATTATTGTTTTTTTTTTCCAATTTTGTCAAATTTAACCTTACCGTAATTCATTCATGTTGCATTTAATGATTAACTATAATTGCCCTACATTTTTTCTTTAAAAATAAAACATTTACTCCTGCAATGCGCTGGTTAAATTATCCAACCACCTAACGATGGCTGGTTGTTGAATGGAGCTCGTCTCAGCATTTAACTGTGTTGGAACTGACCGATTTCGTAAGTTGTACCTTATCTGGAGCTCTACCACGTACTGGTCGGAAAGTTACCGCAGTGAAAAGTTTTCACCGGCGAGAAGTTCCCATTCCGACCCTCAGTTCCGACAACCGGTTTTGGAGCTACTACGATGTCATTTTTCCCCGATGGCGGAACTCGCTTCCGATGGTGATCTTGTCGAAAACTCTGGCGAGGGCGTGGCTAGTTGTGACCAATCAGAAAATTCATATAGCGTTCCAAGTTTGTATTTTGGTAAATGGCAACAGCAGTTGCATTTTTGAGTGTTTATTTATTTCTGCCTTGCCCTGTTGCTGCATCTTCTCTGAAATATCGCAATAAAAATGGAATCCCCGCTGGAAACTTGCAATTGTAAAAGGATAACCCTTGCACAAAAATCGATAATAGTGTCATTTATGGAGAAAAATCCCCAGTTCCACATGGGGAAATTCGGCCCCTTCTTCACATTACAAGATCGTAATAGAATGTGGGAAGAATTGGCCAAAGAATTGAATAGTAACGGAGGGGCCGTTAAGGATGTCAATAAATGGAAAAAAGTAAGTAGAATATTCTTTAATATGTTTTTCCAAAGTCGATATAAAAATTACTATCTATATTTTATTCTGAAGATCTTGTGTAGTGGGGCATGCTTCAGATATTTTTATGTGTTCTTTAATAAATATCCTTTTTATTACCATAATACAAAACCAATTTACAAAAAATATGCTTGCTGCACAATACATTTGATCATTACTATATTAAATAAAGCCTTATGATCATTTTAAGCACATGTTTTTAGGCCTATGCCAATTAGTTTTACAAATTAGTTTCTAGTTTGCATGTGCTCTTGTGAATGTGAGCTCAATTTAAGTGGTACATTAAGTTGGAATCCATATGAAACTGAGATCTTTTTTTTAAAAGAAAGCATGAAAACGATGTTTAGATAAATTCCTAGTTGCTGGCCCGGCAACAAATTACACAATTAGGCGAGTTCTTAATGAGCAATAAATCATTTACGCTAATCAACAGAAAGGGTTCTAAAACTAACATTGCACTTATCCAGACCAGTTTTTTGGTTACCAGAAAAATAACAAGCAAATATAGTGTTTGGATAACATGATTTTCAAGGTGTCGCCATGCTTGAAAAGTCTCTGGGCCAGTGTTATCCCTAATGTGCATAAGAAACATTTTTTATTAAGTTTGATGTAACGTCTAAGCCTAGAGATTGTTTTTAGTATTCAGTGAAGATAGGCTTGCCTTTTTTTAAAGTTTTTTTCGCTACTTGTTTGTCCTATTAGGAGTCGATATTTTACTGTAAACCAATTCAGCATTATCATGTTATTATATTTATCATGTAAACAAATATATATATATGTTATTTATTTACTTTCAGAGTTGGGTCGACTATAAATCTGAAGTGCGAAAAAAAATAAGCGACCTTCAGAAAAAACATAATGAAGCAGGCAACAAAGAAAGTGATGCTACAGATAAAACGTTTAATAATTATCATGAAATCGTCTATTAACATGTTTGTGGGGAAATTTAATCGTTTCCGGCTGTCTATTTCTAACTTCCTTAAAAATGTTTGTTGAAATAAAAATAAAGCATTCAAATTAAATGTTTTGTGAGTTCATCGACAAGCCATGGCTTACAATATTATTATATAATTAAAATTAATTCTTTCTATCTTTTAGTGAAAAAATTACAATTGTGATATATATATATATAGTAATTTTTTAACCTACTCATTGTAACTGTTAACTTAAAGAGACATGTTTATTTAATTTAACTTGAGTAAAGCTTGATTTAACATTATAAATAATTAAAACTTATAAAAATTGAGTCCAAAAACAAGTCCGTCCAAAAACAAGACGTTTTATAAGATAACTTGAAGAAATTTTTAAATTTCACTATTCGGCCAAACCAAATATTCGGCTAAAGTGGCCGAATACCAACCGAATATTCGGTGCATCCCTAGTTCTGAAATTAACTGCACTATAATTTTATTTTAAACAGGTAACAAATTCTAAATCGGGATTTAAAAAAAAACTTTATTACACACAATTGACACGATGTTCATAAGTAGATGAATTTCTTGAGTTCTTCTGGAATAAATTCTGCTTTGGATTGGGGCCTCATGAGTTCTCTCTTCATAAATTTTTTTCTAATTGCTCTTGCAAAGCCTCCCTAGGTTGAAGTCACCTCCCTTCTTGGTACACTTTCAATTCATGTTTTGCCCGAGAAAAGAAAAGATAACAGTATCAATAAAGATGTTAACACGTACTATTTTTCCCACATAAAATAGTAATGCATATTAAAATTTTTACATTGAGCAATTTGTATTCCTTTTTTTTGTAATATTCTTTAGCACTATGTACTTTAAAAGCATAGTTCATATTGTTAAATATTTTAACTTTTCCCATTAACCCCAAATGGCAAAAAATAAGCCTATTGTTAAAAAGGAACAACATATTAGGTCAATTAATCACACAAGCCGGAATATATATGTAAAATAGTAGTAGTGGGTCAATTAACTATTTTTGAAAAGATATTCACTGAAGCAAGTACGTTTAACTAGTTTTTAATACAGTAGAACCTCGAGTATCCGGACCTCTTTTAACCGACTTTACCCAAATATCAATAAAATTTCTAAAATAAGGTTTTTTCATAGTTCACAAAAAAACACGCTCAGAAAATATATGGCGATTCTAAAGTGAGCAATCTTCGGCGACTTAAAAATCAGGAATCTGGTGACAGTGTCTTGAATAGTGACCTGGTGAGAGCTCAGTAATTTACTAGTGCAAAGTGAAAACGCAAAGCAATTTTACATTTTTTTTAAGACATGTTAATAAGTAAAAAACTTAGTGGTCCAGGAAATACTAAAATACCATAAATTATAATAAGTAACAATTTTATACTAGTCAGTCATATAAATACTTATCTTAATTTTCTATGTAGTTTCAAACAGCACTACAATTTTTCTACATTTATTCGCAGCCATAGGAAGATGAGCAGTCTGTAATAGTTATTGATTGATTACCAATGCACTCAATTTTAAAACAATTGAATGAAGGAATTTATTATTATTGTTTTACTTTATAGACAAATTAAAAAGGATACTTTATGATTTTAAAAATTAGGAAAATTCAAATTTTACTGATTAAGATTAGGTTAGCTTGAATTATCGCCGCTTTATTGAGTTACAACATCTTACTTACTTAAGCAAAATTTGCTGCAATTCTGTCCCGCAGTGTCGCTGAAGTGTGACTTGTAGTAGTTGACAGGCCAGTATCAAAAGCTAAATTATCTTCATCATCCAAGTCGTACTCAAAAAAATAAATCCTCTTCAATGCACATGTTGTGCAGAACTGCACATGCATTGATGATTCTAGCTGCGCTTCTTGGCATGTACGACAGAGTACGATGTTTCCGAAGACATCGAAACCTGGATTTTAAGACTCCATTTAAACGTTCAATCACACAGCGACCTCTAGTATGTGCATTGTTGTAGCGCCTCTGTGCAGAGGTGCTGGGAGCATCAAAAGGTGTCAGCATGTTGACTTGCAGAGGATAACCAGAATCTCCTTAAAAAAAAAAAAGTTTTGTTTAAAAAAAACACAGTATATGCGTTTTTACCTATCTGCTAAAAATGATAATTACCCAACAGCCAACAATCTTTGAAAGTAATCTGGCTCAACAAAGTCTTTAAGTTTGACGCCCTCCAAATAAAAGCATCGTGGGTGCTGCCTGGAAACTTAGCATTGATGTTCAAGATCTTTAGATTGTTATCCGATACCTATGGAAGCCAAGTTGTACCATTATCAGATAATGTAAGCAGTATTTATTGATTGTGTGGAAAATTATTTTTAAATGTCTTCAATTATTAAAATTTTGAAATTTATTAAGATTTATGTGGTTATGTACATCTATCACAAAACTATAGTTCTAGAATTTAAATTCACCCCCCCCCTTTCCCCAAGCAAAACACGTACAATTTGGACATTAATCGAGTGCAAATTCTTTCGGTTCACAAAATTTCGCTCCATGTGGTGGTCATCGTCTGGAGGTGCGATGATGGCTACATGTGTGCAATCAATAGCTCCAATCACACCCGGTAACTGACAGTACTGGTAGAAGTCCAGTTTTATTTGTGCAAGCTCTCTGAAATTGAAAATTCTTTTAATCACATTTATTATGACAAGATAGTAATATAATCTACCATATTTCTTGAGAACAATATAACTATAAACCTATCCTAAATATTAAGAGACAAAATAAAGTAACAACATCAAAAAAATATTAAAAAAGTGGAAATTAGAAAACTGTTTAACTATGTAAAACACGTCTTTTGTAATGTTGGCATGATGAACTATGAACACATTGATTGTTGGGCCTCAAAACACGGGAAGTATTTGAAAAAACATTATGAACATATTAGGGTTTGTTTCTCCTTCACCTTTCATAATTACTTTTAATGTCATGTCCTCACAACAAAAATCAAACTTACTGTGGAGAAGATGGGAAGTATATATACTCCTGGAACATTATTTCATTAATTGCATCCGCAACTTGCCGAATACAGTTACTGGCATTTTGTTGGGCCATGCTGATGTGAATGTCATTCGAGATGGAACTCTGGTAGCTACCGCTGCCAAAAACCGCAAAGCAGTGAAGACCTGAAATAAATTTAAATAAGATATGCTTTTATAAGCAGTGAAGACCTGAAATAAATTTAAATAAGATAAGCTTTTTTCCTTTTTTTAAATACTAAAAATGAAGATCTAGATAATAAAATATGCAAAACAAAGAATGTTACATAAATAGTAAGTATACATAGTGATAAAAAAAAACTATCGTTAAAAAAAACTAACTTTTTCAAATCAATAATCGTGGCAAAGTGATGCTTTTAACGTAATCGGGTTTCAAAGTTACTTTTACGCACTACCTAGTGAGCATGATATATTATTCGATGGCTTTGTGATTGGTGTAAAATTCTTTATTTGGCGTCTTATTTCCAATGCCAATCTAAGAAATACTTTTTGCGCTTAATTTTAAAATAATCATTTATATAAATCATCACCTTCAAATCATTTGATTTTTTTTTGTATATCATCTGGAAGTTCATAATTATCGCATAACATTTCTAATTCTAAATCCATATTTAACAGCACCAACGTTTTCGTATTTTTTCAAAAGAGAATTTACTTTTTGCCTGGTTAATTTTCGATGCCAATTTAATACTTTTTTTGCACGTTATTATAAAAAATAGTGCATGAAAACACATCGAAAATAGCCTTGTTTAAACTCGTGAATTTATTTCACTCGTTCGTGAAATAATTTATTCAACGTAGTAGTTGCATTTGCATAAATAACTATTTAAAATTCAGTAATATAATAAATGCTTTTATAAACACGATTCACTGGGTGGTTTGGTAGGGGAGCGATCGAAGCGCTCCTACAGAAAACGACTTGGGAATTCTCGGAACTCCGTGACGTCACGAATGTATAGTTCGGTAATAGGAGACACGAAAAAGCGACAATTCGGCGGTCAATTATTATGTTTGTATGCAAACAGTTGTAAGTCTAGGTATTTGTTATTAATTTTGAAATGTGGGGGCCCTCGCAATCTTGGGGCCACAGGCGGCCGCCTCTAACGCCTATTGGTAAACGCGTCGCTGGTTGCATAAATAACTATTTAAAATTCAGTAATATAATAAATGCTTTTATATACACGATTCACCACATAGATTCATTGTAATTATTTTTCTAGGCGTTAAATTTTTTTTACATATCTTTTAATCAGCAGTTACAAAACTAATTGATTTTCTAAAACATATAGTGATATAGTTGTGAAGTACAAGTATTATATATGAAATATTAATACTATAAAAACAGCTTTATAGAAATTTAATATATTGCAATAATTGCCTATAGTTTTTGCTACACAGCAATTAGTTAATAGTAAAATACAAAGATTAATGATGGATGAAAATTAACAGCTTTTATTAAACGTATAAAGTTGTTAAATGAAATATACATATATGCACTGTTTAAACTTACTTTTGTTTCAACAGAAAAAGCATTTCTGCGGTTGGTACGTGGTTGTAGTGCCGGCCTCAATTTTTCAATGAGCTCTGCAGCTACGTGCTTGTTCAAGCGAAATAATTTAATAAATTCGTTTTCAGGCAAAGAAAACACATCCGCACGATGTGGCCGAATCACCTTTGATCGAATTATTCTCCTTTCTTCTTCTTCAAATAACGCTAACAATATTAAGTCCGTCGTCATCAAATTAAACACCGGCATTTTGAAGAGCAACTCGAAAAACGCTGTGATCTTGTGTAAACAAATATTCGATTCCGATGGCGAGAAGAGTTTCCACCAGCCTATGACCCGGTGGAAAGTTTCCGACGAAAGAAAGTGACAAAAACAAGTACGTGGTAGCTCGCTGCTTATCCGTGGCGAGATGTGACGTCACAAACAGGTCATAGGAAAGAAACGCCCAGAATTGCCGACGCGTAATCCTTTCCGACCAGTACGTGGTAGAGCTCCTGGGTATTTATCGTGGTCGGTTTTTCCACAATAGCGCCTGTGTTTGAAATTCCCGCACTGTCCATGTGATAAATCTCTGTGGGATCGGAGTCTGATTCTGAACCATTATCTAAACTCGCGGTGGGTGAAGGGTTTCGAACCGCTGCCTTTGGTCCCTCAGTCCGCTGCATAATAAAACTCATTTTAACTTCCTCTTCCTCATCGCTACTTGTATCAAACCTTGCTACCGGTTTTTTCCGTTGCTCATGTCCATTATTCGATTCCTGCTTATTTGCTTCTTTCGATATTTCCTTCTGTGTTATGCGTTCTTCCACCGAAATTAATCTTTCCGCATGAACTTTTTGCGGTTTCGCTTTCGAGTCGTTTATGTCTATAATTGAGTAATTTACAAAGTTATGCCTTTCTATGACTCGATATGGGCCCTTAAAATTTTTCTTTTTTGGTAATCCAGATTTTAGTAAATTGGGGAAATACAAATATACCAATTGCCCTATTTTAAAATTCCTGAGTTTCGCATCTCTATTGTAATAAACCTCTTGTTTTTCCGAAGCTAACTCGATATTTTCTGTAACCCTTTTGTAAACTTCCTGCATTTGCAAAATTTTCCTTTCCATATAAGTCTGATACGAGTTTTCTGGTTGTTTGACTGTAGTGTTTAAAAGGGAATGTGGCATTCTTATGTCCATTCCATAAATTATAAATGAAGGTTTCTCGTGAGTAGTGGAATGGACTGTTATTATAGAAATATGTATATAACTGTAAATAATCGTCCCACTGTTTTGATTGTGATGCCCATATTGACAATACTCTTTTAAGAGCTGAATGCGTTCTTTCTAATCGCGCATTTGTGCTGGGGTGATACGCTGTTTGTAATTTAATTATACCTAATTTTTCTGCTACTTCCTTAAATAATGTTGATGTAAAATTCGTACCCCGATCTGTCAATACACGTTCCGGAATGCCATAATTAGCAGGCATGAAAGTTTTCCGCCTTTCGGCGGAAATCCGCCTTTTTTAATCTCATTTTGGCTGATCCTGAGATCGATGCAAAACCGTTGAGAAATTGTGATCCATATATATGGGGGGGGGGGGGGGTCTAAGATCAAACAAGGCGAGACAAAACAAAACACTACGAGACGTCAATGTTTGGTTGACCGATCCGTCTTCAACTATAAAAATAACGGAATCTATATCTATTGCCATTTCGCCGCAAATAATTGAGCAAAAATTACGAGGCATCGAGGCCTGGTTTGGTTCACTGATCCTTGAACTATAAAAACAAGACCGATTTTACCTCAATAAGCACAAATTACGAGGTGTTGAAGTTTGATTGATAGGTCTGTTTGAACTAAAACTATAAAAATAAAGAGTCACTCACTACTAGTGCGATTTCGCTGCGAACTAGTAAATATTACGATTCGTATAAGTTTTTTTGGTTCAATGATCCGTCTTGAACCAAAACTATATTGTAAAAATAACTAGACGTAACTGCAATTATGCTAAGAATTGGAAAATATTTCAAATGCGATCATCGTAACACGTCTCTGAATAAACTCAGTTACGATCTCATTTAATTTGAGTTCGAAATATTATTTTTTCTTATAAAAAAAACATCGGCTTCCATCGGTATACCGATATTTTTAAAAGCCGATAAACCGATTTCTCACTAAGTTAACTTTGGAGTCCGATGGCTAATTTTTTGAACAAGTGGTGCATTTTTGAAACCAGGGTCCGATTAAAGCGGTAGTGCATCGCAATTTGTGATGCAAATTCACTGAAACAGCGTTACAAATAGTCCACCGATTCGCTAGAATTGCGATGCATTTTTTTTATAGCGATTGTTTACTTTTTCTTTGCGCCGTAATTAGGTGAAACTAAACTTAAATTTTAATAAACAATAAGTTCAAATAACAGATTCTTATAATGAAGATTCAAATTTTAATTAAAATGTGAAGATTAATTAAGATTAGATTACACTAAGTTTTCTTTAAATCTCGGCCAGCCATTGCAATCTCCCATTAGAAGAGGAGTCAGATAAAGCTTCCGGATTTACTTATTTTGCTGCCTAGTAATTTTCACCTACCGATGGCGTCACATTGCATCAGAATGATTGACAGTTCTCTGGCTCTGTTTGATCAGAAGAGTGTCTCGTTACTTTTGTAGCTCCAGTTTAGGCCAAGTCGAGCAACCAGAATATTTTCTTCTGAAGTGTCGTGATCACAGGAACGGCTCTAATTAAAAAATACTTTTTGTTTACGTTTAAACTTTTTTCTACTTCGGCCTATACTGTGGTTTCTGATCTTAGACAATTTTTATTTTTAAAAGAAATGGGGAGTCTCCACTAATAGAAGCTTTATATATCCAGGTTATTAGTGAATTTCGAGTCCTTGAATTTTTTTTGGAAAAGTGTTTGAATTTTTTTTTCTAACTTTGTATGAACCATGTTAATAAGGATATGTATTGAAAGACCAAAAGTTGGGGATTTCAATCCCAATGAGGTAGTCAAGAATTTTTTTGAAAGTTTTGAATTTTTTTTTTATAAATAGAACCCTGCTTGCAACGTAATGTAAGGATCTAAACTCTTAAATGGTAATTGTGTTATGATTTTACTTTTATCTAGTAAGAGTAATTCATTAGTTATGAGATTTTTTTATTAAATATGATTTAATATGGCATCGATATACAGTTTTAAAGTAAAACTAAATTACATTATTTAAGCATTATTTTCTATGTGTGTATTTTATAGGAACTAATATAACTAAATTTCTAATTGGTTTTACGTCGTTACGCCGATAGTGCAAAAAAATTGAATTCAGTGTTCAGCCTTTTTGATTAGTTTGCACTTTCATGCCTGAATTAGTTATATATTCCAGAAGTTTGTCCGCCGTATCTTTTGCGCTCTGAGATTTCATTGGGTAAATTACCAAAAAATTTGAAAAATGGTCTACTATTGTAAGAATGTATTTATGATTTTTATTAGTTTCTGGGAGAATTCCTACAAAGTCCATTGAGATCATTTCAAATGGTCTTGTAGGTGTAAAATTCCGCATAATTGGAACATGAGCGATCCTATGTGGGGAACGGAATTCTATACAATAACTACAAGTCTTAACAAAAAGTTCAACGTCAGTATATAACCCCGACCAGTAATAACTTTCTCTTACCGCTTCATAAGTTTTTAAATGGCCCGAGTGACCTTGATGACAAAGTTGCATAATGTTCATTTTATAACACTCCGGAATTACTATTTGATGTACCTTGTTTCCACTATTATGTCCTAGTTTAAATATTTCCCAATGCTTTAAAATTCCATCTTCCAAGTAAAATTTTTGCTCAGAAGGAGTTAATTTTGTTCTTTTATTTGACATTTTTGTCATTAAATGCGATAACTTGGGATCTATTATTTGCGCACTTTTAATTTTGTCTAAGGTGGGCATGTCTGTTTGTATTAAATTCACAGGGTGAAAGTCCCTTGAGAGAGTATCCGCTATTTTATTTTGACTTGAAGTAATTTTCTCAAAAGTATATTCAAAGTCATTGAGATAAAGTAACATTCTTGCTATTTTATTGGCTGGGTTCTCCAATTTGCTCATAGCCTGTATCGCAGCGTTATCGCATCTTATCGTAAATTTCCGTTCATAAATGTAATGCTTATAAGCCTTTACTGCTTCAAAAATTGCCAAAAGTTCATTTGTATGTATAGGGTATATAGTTTCGCGATCAGTTAACTTTCTTGAAAAATACGATATTGGCAAAATGGTTCCTGATTCATGTTTATGACCGAGTGTGGCCGCTATACTATGATCAGAACTGTCTGTGGTTAAAATAAATTGTTTTGAATAATCTGGGTGTATCAATATCGGGTCACTATCTAATTTTTCCTTTATTATATCAAATGCTTTTTGTGCTTGTTTTTTCCATGTAAATTTTTGTTTCTTTCGTAATAGGTCGGTCATAGGTTTTGTAATTTCACTGTAATGTGGTATGAACTTTCTGTAATAATTACTCATTCCTAAATACCTACGTAACCCTTTTACATTACGTGGAGGGGGGAAGTCCCTAATCTTTTGCAAATTGTCTGCTAGAGGTTTAATACCGTCTTTATCGACCTTATGCCCCAGAATCTTTATTTCTTCCTTAAGAATTTCGCATTTAGTTGGATTTAATGTGAGTCCATATTCTCGAAATCTCATAAATAATTGCCGAAGTTTATATATCATTTCCTGTACACTATTTGAAGGTATTACGTAATCATCAATGAAATTTCCGATATTAAGTTCACTTAGCGGGCTAAGTATATTATCCGCCAATCTTTGCATTGTGCTAGGACTAACATTTAGTCCTTGTGGCAACACGGTGTAATTGTAAGTGCCAAAAACTGTGCTAAATGTTGTTATTTTTTTCTGTTCTGGTTTTAGTTTAATTTGAAAAAAAGAACTTGCTAAATCCAAGGAAGTGTAATATTTTGAATCCCTTAGGTTATCTAACACTTGATTTATCTGCGGTAAGGGGTAATTTGCATATTTAATTTCCTGGTTTAAAATTCGAAAATCTGTCACGTTGCGATATTGTACTTGTCCTTCGCTGGAGGTTTTCTTCTTTTTAATCATTAACATCGGAAATGCTATATTAGAGTCCGATCGCTCAATTAAACCCGCTTCTTCAAGTTCTGTTAATTATTTTTTTAATTCAGGCTTTATGATGTTTGGAACGCTATATGCTCTAATCGATGGTAAGTTATCGGTATTGACTCTAAATTCTGGTGTAACCTTATCTGTACCACCCAACGTGTATAACCTTTTACTAAAAACATCAGCATATTCAAAAACCAATTCTAAGACCTCATTTCGCGTTTGCTCGTCTAGATGATCCAATTTAAAATCCGTGGCAAGTAATTCCTGTCTCCTCAAGTTCCTAACTTGCTCCATGTCTCTAATTTCAAAATCCGAAGAAATATTTGCAATTTTCATTGCTTTATTTAAATTTAATTTTTGATTTGTATTATTTGAAATTAGAAGTTTACAAGAGTTATCCCGCAAGACTGTACAAATTGATTCTTCTATTGTTATGTTTTTGTTATTTATTGGTTTAACTAATATTTCCTGCCCTTCCTCCAATTTTTGTTCCAAAACGACATTTGCCAACCGTACTTCGTATGGTTGTAAAATACATTTTGTCCTTAACTTAGCACAATTATTATTTACATTGTGAATTTGGTTAACCGTATTAGAATCCATCATTTTTAGTTCCAAACCTCCTATTGTTACTTTAAGATTATCAAAATCCAATTTTAATTTATTTTCCCGCATGAAATCGTAACCCAATATCATCTCATAACTTGCACCGAAATCATCACCTACCACATAAAAACAATGCCGAAATTTTTTTATTTGCAATATTTACTGGAATCTGATAGCACCCGGTAACTTTTAATCTCTCACCTGAAATGGACTTAATGACAGTCGGATCATGTATTTTTCTTATATTTTTATCGTTCCCCATTTTTAAAAACACTGATTCACAAACCAAACTGACGCTAGCTGCACAATCAATCAAAGCGACAGTCTCCACTCCTGCAATTCTCAATTTAGTTACTGGTAAAGAGCCTATATTCTTTTTTAATAGAAAATGTGTGTTTACAGTTTCAAAATTATCCTTCATTCGTTCATTTGGGATCCGATTTTGGCTCCTAATCGAACCCCTGTTTAGTTTAAATATCTCGCTTGAAATGTTACTCTGTTACCTGAATTTTGTCTACGTTCGTGCGTTCGATCTGCGTTTTGTTGATGTCCACCACCTCTCGACTGGGATCTATTCCTATTGTACGTGGGCGTTAAATTTCTTCTAAATGGGGATTGTCTGCTCGAATAATCGCGTCCCTGATTACTGTATGTGACATAATTGTTATTCCCTCTCTGTGAATAATATCTATTGTTATTAAATGATGCCCCTCTAGATGCATTTTGTCTGAAATTTGAACCTTCCGTGTTTCCCCATCTTGGTCGTCGGTTTTGTTCCCTGCCCCTGTTATCTTGATTGTAATTACGGGGTGTTATCCCTCTCTTAAAACAATTTATTGCGATGTGATTTGTTTTCCCACATATTTGACATGCTACCACGTCGGAAAAAGTCACTCGATTTCCTTGTTGGCGGTCCTTTTCTATGTTATTATGTCCTAATCTTAGGTCTCTAATCTCTTTTGTAAATGACGATATCACTTCGTGTGTTGATTGCGTATGCTGCTGCACCATTCTCTCGAATTTATGCTCGCTCGTAATATTTGATATACTCTCATTTGCTATCCCTTCATTTAATTCCAATAATTCCGCGTATTTTACAGCTTCTTCAAAATTCACAGGATCTTTAATTAATAAACTCCTTTTGAATTCTGATCTTATACCTTCAACAAATTTAGACAGTTTAGTTTGATCGCATATGTTTCTTATGTTGTCGTCCGTTATTTTTATATCTCCGAAAAACTTTAAAGTAGCATTTACCACTCTAGAGGCAAAATGCTTAATCGTTTCGTCACTGCCCATCTTACAATTTGAAAATAACTGTTGTCTACACGCAAGACTTGTTTTTTTTGTAAAATAATCCCGAAATTTTTCTTTAAACTGTTCATAATCCGTTTCGTTTGCCAATTCTATTGAATTTATGACATGAGTCAATGCGTCGCCCCTTATTCGACTTTTAAACACTAATAGTTTTTCCTCATTTGACGCCTCAACCTCCGTTGCTAATTTATCGAATGTTGCAATAAAATATTCGGGTGTAACTGCTGATTCTCCATCATATACAGGAATTAACCCATGATATCCCGCCAATTTAGCCATGTTTGTTTTGCAATTTTTCTCTACGTTATATCCCGAATTCCTTTGTTATACATTCAATTGTTCATCAATCAGAGAGCTAGAATTTTGCTCAAAATTAATTCCCGTTAATTCTCCCTCAGAAGCCGTTTTTTGTAATAAATATTCTACAGGATTTATCATTTCGATCTCTAAAACACATTGTTAACTTTAAATTCTCCTGCTACCCCAAATTTATTTCTTTATGACATAGTTTGATCCATTTTGAAACAATTGACGAATTCTCATGCATTGCACACCTAACTTTTAATAATCATACCACACCTAACTGTCCGCCATTCATTCATTCGCTCTAAATTAAACACGGCACCAGTTTCTTGGGTTGCTATTTTTCTATCTCCCAAGTGGCTTATCATTATTGGTTAACTGTAGAATTCTACTTAGTGGAGTATGCGTTGTGATCGGCCGTAATTGATTCCTACCGCAATATCCCAATGAATCACGGACAGTAAGGATACAATGACATTTATTAAAACGTTATACATAATACATTCAATTCCGCAATTTAATTACTAGATTGGTCATTAGGAGGCCCGGGGAAAATAAGGAATTTGACTTACTTATTATGAATAGGAGTAACATCTTCAGTTCC